>JBAMHX010000026.1:3240573-3253265 GCA_037177515.1 Pseudomugil tenellus | reverse complement strand
GTGCTTGTGTTGTTCTTATTCTCAGATGTAAGTCGCTTTGGAGAAAAGCGTCTGATAAATGACTGTAATGTAATGTACCTCATGTACTACTGGTACAATGAATATGAAGGGCTTTTACTGTGTAGTTTTTCTGGGTTAGCGGGAATAAAGTCATTGTTACAGCCACATTTCCTGGGTGCTGCTGGGAGGGGGGCGGTCCGGAGGCGAGTGTGGTCTCATGGACCTTGGATTTTGATTTGCTTTGCAGGTGGAGGTTGTTGTGGGACTTGGGGGGGAAGGGGCGGAGCTTGCTGCATGGCCTTCCTTACCTCTTGCTGACAGGGGGTGTCTCACGGGGAGGAAATTGGGGAGTGTAGGTGGGAGGGAGTATGTGGGAGGATGAGCATGAAGAAGGTGGAGATTGGTGTGTATGGATTGGTGTGTGTGTGAGTGAGTGGGGCTGTGTAGGTGGATGGGGTGGGGGGGGGTCATGAATGCATGAGAATGAGTAGGTGTTTTTGTCTGTGGGTGTGGATGGGTGGTGGGTAGACAGCTGGAGGAAGTGTGTAGATGTGATCGGGTGGGAATGGGGGAGAGCGGGGGGACAGAGGGGTAAGGTGGGTGTGGACAGGTGAATACGTGCATGTGTGTGCGTATAGGGGGGAGGAGGGCTGGTTCCTGGGATGGGCATGGTGTACTGGAGAGTGTACTGGTTCCTGCCGGGTGGCAGTTTGGGAGCCCTGGCTCTCCGCCGGCGTTGGTTGGCTTCTCTGCCTGTTGGCGTGGTGAGGTCCCTCCCAGTCTCTCGGGGCCCTGGGCCCACACTCTGTCTGCGATTACCTACCTGGGCCCGCTGGGGCCGGTTCCCACTGACTGGGGGGAACTCTGGCTGGGAACCTCCTCTTCCTCCCTCACATTTTAGATGGATGCTGAGTTGGCACTGGTTGGAATGGATGGAGTCCTTGCTTGGGGATGAGTGCTGGTTGCCCTGGTCTCAGGGTCCTCCTGCGGACCCTCGTGTTGAGGAGGGGTCACCTGAGCATGTTCACGTTTCTGTGAGCACTTTTCACCTCCTACGTTCTGCACGTTGACACAGACACTAAGCTTCAGGTTTATTCAAACAACCATTTTTTGTCTACTTCAGATTTAAGATCAAATATATAATATTATTTGTTTCCACATTTTGCTTATTTGTCTCTGGTGCTCCTGGCATTTGTTAATTTAATCTTCCTGTGGGGGCCCATGAGATGTCCTTTATGTTTGTGTTCAGGTGGGGCGTCCTTGTACAAGAGTATATGATGTAATGTGTACAGGTTTGTAAAACTAACTATGGAAAAAATAGATTTTACTTTACTCCAAAGTTAGCCGAGAATACATTTTAGTTCTATATGGGTGGCACTTTAGCAAGGTATTACTGGAAAAGTACACAGTAAAAGTACGTCATATTAATTGAACTAGTAGTATATGGTGTACTGTGTACAACTATGCAGGTTTAGTGAACTAATTATAGTAAAAATAGATTTTACTGCATTTAAAAAACAGTCACACATAGCCTGAGGATGCTTTTTCCACAACGTTGATATCAAATTAGCATTTGAAATTCAGCGTATTCTGGCTTGGCTTCTGATACGCCAGAAGCGACTAACTTGACTGCAGTGAGGTCAATGTGAAGTTCTCTATAACATGGGTGCCCCAGTTCGGTCCTCAAGAGCTACCATCCTGCAACTTTTACATGCAACCCTTGTCCAACACACCTGAATCAAATGAATGGCTCTATACCTGGCCTCCGCAAGGCTAGATGACATGCAGATGAGAAAATTCAGCTATTTGATTCAGGTGTATTGGAGAAGGGTTGCATGGAAAAGTTACAGGATGGTAGATCTGGAGGATTGGATCTGGGCACTCCTGCTCTATAACATGGTTGCTAGAAACAGGACTGAGTCGAATTTATTTATGTGTCATGTGTCACTGACAGATTCAATGAGAAGAATGTGGTAGTCAGAACGACACAGAGAATTTTTGACAATTTTTGATCATCCCGTTTATGACACCTGGAAAACATGCTGGATGGCTACTCTGTTCAGAGCAGGCTCCAATTTGTTGTATGTCTGCTGTTCTGTATTATTGCTGTTTGGTGACTGTTTTTACATCATATTTGTCCAAACTTACTCTAACTCTCAAAAAATAGATTAATGATTAAAGCCAAATAAATACAAATAAATAATAAAGCTGAAAATATAAATGGATTTCTGAACTGTGTTGTCCAATTTTCATTTTAGTTATGAGAGTTTGAGACAATGATTTTAAAATTGAAAATTGTTTTATCAGGCCATGATCACATAAACACCAGGGAGGTCTGCGAAGACAGAAAACATATCTGTCACAAATCCGAAAACTGTTTCCTTGAACACGTAAATACGCCTGTAGTGTCTACATGAAATTATTATGGCGAACAGAGGAGGGCAGTAACACGCCATTGCTGTGTTGAGCTTACCTAAAAAAACAGGACGAAGAAGAAGAAACTGAAGTAGAAATAGTTTTACACACAGTTGCATGCCGAAGTTATTTTTAATCCATATTTTAATGGCCTTTGGGATTATAATACCACAAATGCTTCCTTTATAACCAAATTTGATCAAAAGCCACCACGGAGGTTTGGAAGTTTCTGTTTTTGTCAGTGTTTTTAATTTTTCCTGTTTCATAGGATGTAATGATTTTAACTATTAAGATGTTAATGTGGTTTTTTTTTGTTGTTTTTTTTTTGTTTGTTTTTGTTTTTTGTCTGTGATTCATCTGAAAAACAACCGGGTGTTGCTACTTTTGTATCATCAAGTGACTAGTTTATTAACCGAACTACACCTGCGTTGACCCGCATAGTTGTATAGTGGTTCAATGTATCCTGCAGCTGATCAGTAGTTGTGTACTGAAAATCAGCTGTCTATGCTTTTAAATTGTATTTTTATTTTTATTTTCTCTCTCTTAGTTAATATTTTGCCATTAGACATCAGGAAGCCTCACCTGACAGTGAGATTAAATGAGTGTGTATGTACTAGGTTATTGCTTCCTTAACAATCTTCTGACTTGTTGCAGCAGGTCTGTAAAACAACCAAAATCATTTTCTTTCCCCAGTTAGATTTACTATGTTTTGTTTTTTCATATATCCACAGAAAATTAACAGTTATGTCTCAGGCTGCTCTTCCGATTGTTTGTGTCCATCCCACTCGAGGTCTGGTTGATGAGAAGTTCAGTGTGTTGGTGGAAAATCTGCCTCCGGGATGTCCAGTCACTATCTGCTCTGTCCACCACTCTGAGGACGGGGACTACTGGGAGGCCTATGGGCACTACATTAGCAACCAAAATGGAACTGTTTCTGGTAAGTTGTTTTCATGTCCCACATAGTTCCTCACATAAAACAGGAGATTAGTCAGGCACATTATTATCTGTGGAGGCTCTGCTGATAAGTGGTGACACGTACTGAGGGCAGGACACTGTGCACTTCGGTGCTGTTTTAAGTTTCCCTGACAATTCCTGTTCCTGCTGTCACTGGCAAATATTCCTTGATCCGTTTGTCTTTCCCATTTGACATTTTCATTGGTTTGTTTGTGTTAAATGATCCGTTTAGATCATATGCTGGTATGAAGGGGTTGGCTCTGTCAACACATATGGTTTAGCAGCAATGATCAATGTAATATGAGTTCCACAAAGAAAAATACAGCTGAAAATGAATAATTATTTAAAATAATGGATTTAATGTAGACTGGAATAATAGTATAAATGTGTTTGAGTTGTCCTTCCCTTCATGGAGAATGTTTAGACGGGACATGGGACATCTGTTGTAACAGAAAAAGCGTCTATGCGTTCTGTGACGCACACGACCAAAGTCTTTAAACGAAAAGCGTCTCCAAGTGCTGGTCAGAATTACCTCTGACTTCTGTGACAACAGATCTCTGAGATGATTCTCCCCAGACAGATGGTTTACTAAGGCCAGAATGACATTAGTTTAGGAACATGATGATCAGAGATTTCAGCCAGATATTAATTAAGAGTAAGGTAATTACGCTAAGATATAAAAATCCAAAACATTAGAAATTATTAGTATTTTAAATTATTGTTACTTTTCACTAAACGTGTATCTGTTTTTATATTTTTATTATACGTTTTGTCCTTTGGTCTTATTTTTGCTTAATTTTTTTAAAATTCCTTTTCTTAAAAGAAACAATCAGGAGTAAGCACGAGATTCTTGCCATAACCACCCGTCACACTAACTTCTGAAGCAGAAATAAGTGGCATGATTAATATTTAATAATTAAATGATAATAATTAAAAATACATTTAGAAAGCACTTTTCAGGACACTTAAAGATGTTCACAGCTTCTTTGTGTTGTAAAACAAGATAAAAAATGCAACACTTTCAAAAACATCCATCAATAAAATAAAAAAAAGAAACCGTGTAGGATTTCCCCTCACATGAAACCCTTTATAGATCATTAAAATCATTAAAGAAAGCTATAAAATTAAAGATGTTTTTCTGATTTTTGTTGAGGAATGTTGGGTCAGAGCAAACATGGAAGTCTTGGGGTTAAATTCCAGAGACGAGAGCCGGCATATTTCCCATCATTCTTCACAAGTTCGGTCCTTGAGATCTCCAATTGAGATGCATTCCTTCTCCAACACACCTGAATCAAATAAATGATTTGTTACTTGTGTCCTGCAATATAAATGATGAGCATCAATTTTGTCGTCTTCTTCATCAACAAATATTATTTATGTATTTCTGAAAAGCACATTGCAATCCTCTGTGTCTGCGTCTCTGATAGTTCCCAACTATTAGCCCAGAAATGTGAAATTATTTTAGGTTATTATTGAAATTGAAATTATTATTGAAATATCTTTAACCAAAATCGCTGTTAAATCCATGTGTTTTAGAGTGAGAAAAAGTTGGCCAAGCATAGCAACAGCAACCATGGGGGGCAGGCGGAAATTTGCAAAGGGTCAGTTGTTGAACTGGAAGAAAGTGGAGTCTATGGAGGATGTGGGATACGTGGTAAACAAAGTAAGAGTGAGTAAAAAATTGGCTGGTTCAAGTCAGATGAAAGAACAGTGTGGATGTAAATCACATGGTTAGCCTCAGTGTTATCAGACTGAAAGTTAGCTCCTTGCCTGCAAACAAAATGTGATGAACTTCTTCACATCTTTCAGTGTTTATTCAGAACAACGGTAAGTATCTGAGCTGCAGGACGTTGCAGGATACGTCTGTGTCTTTATTTAGATGTTTATTAGAAGCTAAATGCGACTAGTTGAAGCTAATCTGCTACAGACTGAACATACATGACTCCCTAAACAGTTTGTGTAAGTTTGGCTGGTTTGTATGCAACAAATTTCCTAAAATTCATATAAATACTAATAACAGAACGATGAGCAACTGGCCTGGTTTAGTTTTATGGTTTTAACACTGTTCAGTAAGAAGCAGTGATAGTGACTGTTTCATATAGCGACCGTGTCACGTTGCCAGTGGGAACATCTCCAGCAGCCAATAGTTACACGGCATCTTTTCAAGGCCAAGATTTTCCTGATATAGAAACGTACTTTTTAAATCCGGGTCGGAGGTGGTAGAAGATTCTGCGGAGACGACAGATGAAGTCAACATGAACGTTGTTTTATAGTTTTTATGACACAGTTGTGATTCAAGCAGAGTTCTTAACTTTATTTAAAAGCTCAAACTTGCAAACTTGTACAACGCACCTACATTTGTTACCCGTTTTTTTGTTCGTGCAGTGTCAGAAGACGTCAGTGTGGGGGGCACGTACACTGGAAAAGAGGGCATGGGTTTGCTGTGGAGCATGCGTCCTGTCCTAGGAAGCCGCCACGGCCTCAGGTAACACGACTTTCTTCAAACTCCTGAGTAAGAGATTCACAATTATAGATGATCTTAATATGACTTGTTGTCAAAGAAATTATCTGATTTTTTTTATGCTGGTTGCAGCAACAGCATCTGGATCAGATCTTTTATCTCTTCTTTCTTTATGTGTCTGGATATTTTTGTGGGTTTTTAATGTTCTATCTTTCCTGCTCAGGTTGAGGAAATTGAACGTGTGCACCCCCATGCTGGTCAGCATCTCTGTCCACAGCGGGCATGAGGACTTCAGGGATCATCCTCCTCTGGCGTCATCGCTTACAGAGAGGTGGTACATGGCTCCGGGGGTCCAGAGGATCTGTATCAGCAAGAGCGGAGTGACCGGAACTCTGTTTATACCTCCAGGTACACTGATTTATTTATTTTAAATGGCCTTTTGGCTACAAAATAAAGACGTCCTCTGTTACTGCTGGAAGATGATGATGTGCCTGAAACCGTCCTTCTCTTCTCCCACCAGGTCCGGGACCCTTCCCCGGGATCCTGGACCTGTGGGGAGGTGGAGGAGGGCTGCTGGAGTATCGAGCTGCTCTGTTGGCGTCTCATGGATATGCTGCTATGGCGTTGGAATACATCAGATCTGGTGAAACGAACTCAACACATCTGGAGCTGAAACACTTTGAGGTTTGTGTTGTTGAAATGTCCTGCAATTTTAAATTGTTTTATTTTGTAGTTTGGTGCATAAATTAAAACAGTTTTACAACCTCACTGTGAACTTTAAGCTATTTATTTAGACTAACTAAAGATATTTAATTATCTTTTATTAAGTAAGAGATATCAGAGAAGCTGGAACCTTCAAATAATTTGAAGTGATAAATGATTAATTATACAGTTACATCCCTGAACGCAGATCCTTCGTGTTAACGAAATATCTTGAACAATATTCAATTTAGAGTTTCCATGTTTTGCATAAGCATAGAAATCACAGAGAGGATGAAATTATTCCATTTTGAGTAATTTATCATTTTCAGTTTGGCCACCAGGGGGCCCTCACACCTTAAAACTGTTTTAGGTATATCTCTGAAACTATTCATCTGATTGACCTCAAATCAAGTGCAAATGAAAGGTCATGACCTGAAGATATGTCACATGATGACATTATACCTGAATGTTTCTATATTTCTATGTGTATTCGAGGATAAACCCCTAGCCGATGCCTCCGATGGTGGAATTTCTAGGTAACCTGGAAGGAAATCTGTGATTCAGCCGCTTTCATTAATATAATCTAGAAACTTCTGTAAGTTGACCAACTGCAATCATTTACTCCACATCCTCTCAATCATATAGTGTGGCGTCATTCGCAGCTGCAGGAAAAATGCACAGCTTCAGCCGTGTTCGGAGTGAGGTGGGGGATATTGGGTCCAAGCGGATGATGTTCTGTGTCTCTATTGTTGAGACACCCTGCCAGAACTGGGCCCATAAAGCTGTTGGTGCCGGTTGTGGTGGTAATCCCAGAAGTTGTTGGTGAACACCAGCAGTGAGAGATGCCGTCATTCTGAAGGAGACGGGGGGGCAGCTGATCGACCGGCTCAGTCCAAGGCGACTTTGAGGCCAAAGCTCAGGCGTCGGAGCAGTTTGGCGAGGCCATGCAGTACTCCATCAACACTGTGTACAGTGGAGACTGAATTCGCCTCATAGCATGATAGTCTAAGTCACATTTAGACCAACAATACTATGAAATGTGAAGTATGTTATTAAGCTCACAATAGGCGTTGCGTTATCTGAGATTCCATTATGGAAATTTCCTTAGCAAGACAATGAAAAATTGTTTTATATTAACAGTAATTACAAATAAACTGATGTTGATTTTAATAAATTGCATAATAAGAGAAAGTTGTCCAGCTTCAACCAACAACTTCATGGACCTTCTCTTGTGATTTTTCTCCGGTTGGAAAGATGGAGGCAGGTGATTCAGCTGAATGTGACCAAAGCTGGAGGATGGAAATGCTAAAATGTGTTTGCTGCTTGTTTTTCATTCCTTTGCACAGGATGCGATTGATGTCCTCAAGAATCATCCACAAGTGATGCCGGATAGAGTAGCAATAATTGGTCTCTCCTTCGGATCACTTGTGGCTCTCTCCATGGCAGCTGAAAGCATCAACGTGGAGGTAAAGTCTTAAAGTGAATTAGTTTGTTTTTTAAACTGTATGCTGAGATATACTGTTTATAAAGCAGGTAAACAGGTCATGTGACTTCATGTG
The DNA here is from genome assembly GCA_037177515.1 of Pseudomugil tenellus. Lineage (NCBI taxonomy): Eukaryota > Metazoa > Chordata > Actinopteri > Atheriniformes > Pseudomugilidae > Pseudomugil > Pseudomugil tenellus. The sequence continues at coordinate 3,245,174 of JBAMHX010000026.1, read as the reverse complement.
ATTTCTCATTTATTTTTTATGTGACTCATGTTCGACACATGGGAATATTTAGCTTTGTTTGTTTCCCTCACTTTTTGAAAATTCTGTATGCAAACAACAAAAAAGTAGTAACTTACCTACTAATTGCTTAAAAAGTTTATACGTAAAATATCTGAAAATGCTGAATTTATACCCCAAAAAGACAAATTATCATATTTATCATCTATGTGACTTAAAAAAGTTTTGAAACATGAAAAAATTGCAATAATTTTGAAAAGCTTCTTGTTGTTTTTTCCAGCCTCTTTGTGTTATTTGCATCAGCAACATCCATGTTAAACCACCTGGGAAGAGCCTGACTGGATTCCAACAATGGATAACTCTGTAGGTGATATTGATGTGTAACACGAGAGGCTGCGTGAACGTCTGCAGTTGGACTTACGTGAACATTTCCATGTGACTGCAGAGATACGGCCCCTAGGAATAAGAGCAACCATTACATCTGGAGAGATGCATGTCTGCACCTAATTAATGAGCCCTCACTAAAGATTAAAGTAAGTAACTTAATCTGGCCTTTTGATACAACTTGATTATCAGTGTTGATGCTTTCTGATTAGCGTGAGCTTCTACTTTACTTATTTATTAATAATTGTAGACGACCGTTTTTCCTGTCAAGGAGGAGGACACTGGTTTCTTTAGATAGAAAAGAATATAAATTTAATAATGAATAATAAAAGACGTATAACATACATTAAACATTAAAAGATGAGATCTTTGGGGAAAATATTCCCCAAAGATCTGTGGAACCACAGATGTTTGGAGCTATTCTGATAGGGGAGCTTTATTTAAAGACTTTGGTCATGTGCGTCACTCTGTTCCCTGATGGAAGGACGCCGGCCTTGTTTCGGCTACGACAACCAAAGTCTTAGCAGATGGTTTACTAAAGGTCAGAATGACATCAGTTTAGGAGCCTTATTGTCGGACCTTTCAGCTAGACATTAATTATGAGCAAGGTAATTAAGCTAATACATGAAATTCCTCTACAATAATAATCATGTTCTTTCTCAGGTTGGGGATATAAATTGTCCCGTGTTGCTGATCAACGGTTGTGACGATCAGAACTGGCCTGCAGTGGAGACGGCAGCAGATGTGAGCTCACACGTTTGTTTTTCTAATATTACCAACTTTCTGTATCACCATGTTTTGTTTTGGGGCATTTATTGAACACATCCAACACCTTCTTCCTCTGCTACAAGGCATCTTGTGATTAAAAAATAACTTGTAGTTCAAGCTTTTTTTAAATCACAAAATGTACAAAATCATCATTATAGTGAAATAATTTAGAGAATGAATCCCATCCTTTAAATCCTTTCAAACATTTTCATTACATTTATTTAATTGGGGACTTTTAAGGGCGAACTTTACACTGATTGCAATAACGAATCTGTGATGTGTGTGACGCAAAGACATCCAGTGGAATAAAGTGAACATTTGTACTGATCGGTTTGGTCGACTCAACGTGCTAACGTAACGAGTGGGCTGTAAACATTATGAAACAATACATGAACATGGAGGAATAGCTGCTATAATGACTAGGTTAAAACTTCCAGGTGATTTGCTAGAAACGTAGGAACCGGGTTAAAAACACCCAAGTAGCCACATGAAACTGTAAATTATGGAGATGCTAAAAACTAACAACTTAAACTGAAACGCTATAACACCAAAAGCACATCCTGCTGCATCTATGAGCTGTTCACTTTGTTTTATGGGTCCGATTCGGGTTACAACATATAAGGCTGCATGTTTTGTGTTGACATTAATGACTAACTTCGGTTTGTTTATTCATCCTGCCGCTGTTTATGATATTTCCAGTAACGTTGTCCAATCAGAAGCGTGCATCCTCTTTCTGAGTGTTTCTAGCAGAAACCTGCAGGTTCAATGTGATGGAAATAAAGGAGTTTGGGGAAAATGATATTAATTCATTTCCTCGTGGACTCGCAAAACAAAATAAATTAGCCTGAAATGTGCATAATAGAACCAGTTCATGCTTAAAGTAGTAAGATATCTATTATATATATATATATATATATATGGGTATGTGTGTGTGTTTATATATCTTTATTAGGTACTTGATGAAATTGTTAACACACCTGATGTCATTTCACATTATTTAACAACTTTTCTTCAATATTTCAGGTTTTTCCTGAATCTTATCATTATTTGTATGAACATAGATCGTAATACAAAAAAAAGCTAAAATTACACAATCAAGTAGAAAATAAAACCTTTATTTCCTCTGATTTTCTTTTATCTTAAAGGCTCAATGCTTTCACCTCTGGGTTGGCATTCAGTTAGTGTGGTTTTTATTTAACCCAGATATCTAAGATGATGCGTGAAGCAGGGAAGGAACATCTGCTCACCCAGCTAACCTACCCGGACGCCGGTCACCTGATCGAGCCGCCGTACTCACCTCATTTCAGAGCTACTAACTTTATCATACACAGCACAAAAGAAAAAGGTGAGTTGTGCACGTGTGTTTTCGACATATTTGCTGAATCATGGTTTTAAATGTGCCATGTGTTGCAGTGGTGTTAGTGTGGGGGGGCCAAACCAAACCTCACTCCGATGCACAGGAAGACTCCTGGAGGAAGATCCTGAGCTTTCTGCAGCAACATCTGTACAGCAGCCCGAGACCCAAAGCGAAGCTGTGAACCAGTTCGTGTTGCATTCCAGTCCGTTTACTGGTTTATCCACTGACATGTTTTCATTCACAACTCCTTTTAATCCAAGTACACATATTATTTAACTTGATGTCTAGCTTTGTGTTTTTGGATTACATGTTGTTTTTAGACTCTTCGTCATTTTTATTGGAAACACATCCCAGTTTTGAATGTTTTAGAGCTGCAATGTTTTAGGAAAACATGCCGTGTGCAATAATTACGATGACTGGTTGGATATAAACAAAGGTGCTAAATAGTGACATGAGCTAAATCCTGGATTATTTTAAGGACATACATGAAAACTGGAATTCTTGTTACAGCTGTGCTGATTTTATGTGAAAATGTTCTCAACCTGTCAGTTTAATGACATTAACTTCTAATAGCAGCTTTCCAGCATCAGGAGAGCGTTAATAAAATAAAACGGAAACATTGAGAGTCTTTAAAACAAACCGTCTCTGTTAAAGGCACAATTTCTCTTTTTTATAAGATAGAAATTTGACAGCAGTCTGAGTTCCTGTCCTGACCGCTACAGATGGTCGACTGCATCACAGATGACAGATGAATCATCAATGAGAGTCAGAATACAGTTGAGCAGTTGTAGAGTCGGTTGGCTGATGGGATAATAAGGTGGTAGCTTCCCTGCAGTGTATGACGGCTTCACGAGGTATCTGGAAGATGTAATGGGAGATATTTAAGCTGACGTGCTCGATAGATATTTTCCATTAATCTGAGCTGTTAGAACTATCACGAATACAAGTCAATCAATCTGTGATGATTAACTGATGAGCGTCTGGGTCCAAAGCAGAGAAGAAGCGAAGCAGCGAACCTGAACTCGTGTCTGAAGTAAAAGCGGAGGTGTTCAGCCAGCTGGCTGTCATGCTGCAGACAGGCCAGCAGGAGACGGCAGCGCTGGAACAGCAGGACGGACTGAAGTGGGCTCAGGAACGAGTTCTGCAGGTGGGACAGAACCAGCACCACCTGCTGGGCTTGGTAACTGATGAAGGACACCTGCAGAGGACAGGTGTGTAAATGTGGGATTTTTAAAACTGGAGCAGTCATCAGTCTTCTGATTGGACCGTTACCAGGTGAGGATGAGGACGCAGGACTCTGAGGGTCCAACCGATAGACAGGAAGTTGACTTTGGAGAAACATCTGTTGGTCTGAAATGCAGAGAATAAAATTAGACATAAAATAAATTAGAAATAAAATGCAGTGTGACAGATAACCTCTTCCAGTCCAACTTTATTAGCACTTTAAAAGCCAAAAAGGATCAGAGTGTTGTACAAAATCTCATAAAGGCTACAAAAAATTAAAATAAAATAAGTGGTATGACACATCAGGAAACATAAAAATAAAGTAAAATAAATTAATCAATGTGTTGAGGTTTCAAAGGCCCGGGAGTAAAGGGGGGGTTTTAACTAACCTGCTATCGTTGAATTTGACTCCATTAAATGACTCTCATAAAAAAAGGGGGGGGGGGGGTATTTTGTTTTCCTTTCAATTAAATATTTCTTCTTTTTTCATTTAATGTTTAAAATTTGAATACCGTGTAACTTCTGACCCAAACATCAGTGTAATGCGAGTAATAATGGATGATGTTGTGCTGGGTGCATGTTGGTGACCACTTCAGAAACCAGACATTGTACCGGATCTGTCGTGGGATCATGTGACCTGCATGGACCCCCTCTATAAACACAGAGGCTCAGTTTTGTGCTACTTTTTCCTCCTTTTCCAACCAAACGTTTGTGATGTTTAACACAGTAAGGAGGCCAGAAAGAGAAACCAGCAAAGGGACGCTCCAGGATAAAGACTAGAGTCCAACTTGTTAGATATGGAGACCCGTATGATTCATAATTAAATAAATGAATACAACATTTTGAAATAAATATATGACCATGAAATAGT
>JBAMHX010000026.1:3203152-3221040 GCA_037177515.1 Pseudomugil tenellus | reverse complement strand
GGTCAAGCAGTGTGTTACAGGTTAGCATGTTTAGATTTGTTAGGGTCAAACAGTGTGTTACAGGTTAGCATGTTTAGGTTGGTTAGGGTCAAGCAGTGTGTTACAGGTTAGCATTTTTAGATTAGTTAGTATCTAGATCAGTGTTTCTATTCATGTGTAGTTCAGTTAACTCTCTTCCCCTGGTGCTCAGAGCTCTGCCGCCTTTCTGTGACGCATACACCTCACTCCCCCTCCCTTTACCTGTCATTTCCACCTTTTTCAGCTTCTCTCCACCCCCTTCCCTTCCTGCCAATACCCAGGTGAGCCACCCAATAGGTGTGGTTTACAAACACAAAGAAAAAAGAAATACTGCCGCCACTCTGTACTTTTCCTCTCCTCACGAGTCAAAGTAGAGAACAGATACTTTCTCTTGAAGAAGATCAAAACTCTGAAGCTGAGAACCATGGATGGACGGCAGTGTGTCAAATATTTGGTCTTTGCCTTTAACTTCCTGTTCTGGGTAGGTAGTCTCTTTTAAATGGCATTTGGTGGTTACGTGAGATTGCGATACTTTTCTGCGGTTGCAGGGTCCTTTAGTTGGTTTTGGTTGAAAAGAAGTGACAGGAAATTGTTCAGTTTGCTGTTCAGTTGCAGGTTTGTGCATAATGTGTGTGTATTTGTGTGTTCTGGTTTTAATGAGAAAAATGCCTGCTGTGGGACCATGCTGCTTCTTCCAGCCTAAAACATCTGAGTTTTAAACAAATATGACATTAATTTAAATCACGATCTTTGTGGGGTTTTTTGTTTTTAAATCTTTCCTATTAACTATTTAATTAGTTAAATCTTCCTTGTAATTTTGTAAAAAAGAAAAAAAAAAACTAAACAAAAAGTGGAAAAATATAGTTTTTTTTCCTTTTGTAAAAAAGAAAAGTGATCTATTGATAGTGAAAAGCTGCATACATTTATTTTTCTCATTCAGTTTATCTGACTTTTACTCTCCAGTTACCTAATTTAAAGAAGTTTGTCCTGATTAAGCTTTAAAAGTTTGTCATTGTCTTGAGATGGTTTTAACAAACATTTGTTGGTTATTTTCCTGCTTTACATTAGAATAATCGGAATATGTTAAAGTTGAGAAGCCTCAGCTAAAAGGAAAAGGACTCATCTTGCATGAAGGTCCCAATGCAGGGGGGGTTAAGGATTGTGAACATCAAACAGCTTCTCTTTTTAAGATTGTATCTGATTTCCTCCCACATTTTTTTTGTCAGTGTCTATGGTTTCAATATGTGGCTTTAGCTGGAACAGCAGGACAGGAAGTTATTTCTAGCATGAATACTTGGTACCTGTTACAGAACCAGTTTTTTTATATCTTGTGAAACTAATCTTTGCATGACAAGCGCATACTGAGATCAGATAGGTGGCTGTGAATCTGCCTGTAAAAGCTTCAGCGATGCATCTAGTTTGTTTGGCCTCTGCTGCATGTTAATAAGAAATCAAAGTGGAGCTGAATTTTAGTTCCACTGCATGTTGGATGTTTCTATCAGATTAGGAAACATTTTGGACTCTGTCCAGCTGATACGCAACAGGAAAACCCATTCTAAGATCCACAAAGAGCTCATGGCAGGGAGGTTGAGGTGATGTGATATCATGCTCTTCCACCTGCTGAATCTTCAACCCGACTGGTGACCGTGTAGACCTTTTACAACAGGTCCCAACCTGGGCTGCCGTTGCAATACTTGCATGTCTGCTGCCATTCCTCACTGCTATGATTACCTGTTTAAATCAGTGTTTGCAATCAGCCACTCCAGATTTAATCACCGTTTTGAGCAGATTGCAGAGTCGGATCGAGTGACAACAGTGTATAAAGAACCCTGAGCTGGCATCAGAAATGTAAACATACATTTAATGAGTTGCTTTTACTGAGATTTGTTAGTTCTCCATCACCAACTTGTCTAAACTAGTCTTCCTAACACCCCTGACAGTGTGACTTGACATTTTGGCATTGTCTTTTTCACATTAGTTGACACACTGAAAAGCAGTTCAACGAGAAGCACTCAGAGAGAGAAGACTTCTGACATTGTGAGGTTTTTTTTTGGGGAGGAATTGTGAATTTGTGGACATTAATTCTGAGTTGGAAGCTGTAATACATCTCCTCATAGTAAAGAATCCAGATGATCCAGATCACCCCAAAATCTAATCACTTGTTCCTTATTCCATTTCTGAAAATGGAATCAAAATCCATCCCTAACTGTCTGAGTTACATGACAGATGGACAGATGGCGAATACATGACCTCCGCCTTTGTGGGAGAAATTATGTCATTTTGGACAGTCTGAATATTGTTTGTTTGAAATGGCAAGTTTGATATTTTGTTGTTTCTGTGCGGAGGTGAAACGCTCTGGTTTTCTCTAAAGGAAGCAGGTTTAGGTTAAATATCAAAGAGATGTCAAAGATGTTAGGTTTTACTGTAGAAACATTTTTACAGATTAAGAAATGCCCAAATGTAAAGTTTCAGCTGTATTTTTACACTTAATAGAAATAAGATAATACAATATATTTAAAAAAAATACTTCAGAATTTTTCTTTGTTTTAGTCCAAAGAAATCAATTTTCAAGATGTTTCCGTCTAAGAAAAATTTGAAAAACTAAAAATAACCTGAAATTTCTTCTAAGTTAACCATCTACCCACAAATTACAGCCATTACATCCATAAAGTATTAAATCACAACTATCTGAACTATGTGAAAAATGCAGGGTTTCATGTTATGGTGAGAGGTAGTTTGTGGTGCTGGAGTTTTGTTTTAGGTAAACATATCTGTATATTTCCAGCTTTTTAAGAACAGCAGAGTCCCATTTATTTTATTTATCATTTATTTATTTATTTATTTATTTATTTATTTATTTATTATTATATGTAACTGTAGAAAGGTTGTTGTGAAGGAAGCGATCCCTTCATGTAGCTTGTGGAGGCCGCTGCAGTAACACTGAAGCAATAAACCTGCTGCTCTCGAGTCCTTTCATGGCTAATGAAGGCAAACTGGGGAAAGTATTCTCCTTCATACAAACTCCTAACTCCTGTTTACATATTCAGCATGTTGACACACAGGGCTGCTTAGCAGATAATGACAACTTAAGAAATAAATTGCTTAACTGGCTTAGTTTAACTGTGCATGAACAGTGTTGCCAGTCTTGTCACCTCTTTGTTCAGAAACATCTGTACAACTTAAACTTGTTTTTAAAGGAGTGGTGCAGTGGAAAAGAAATTGCTCATCATGTTGGTGCTCTACGGGTAACATCCAGCAATTACAGCTGCATCACTTTATGCCACAAGCAGTAATTAACTGCTAATGTCAAACATGTTTGTCATAATGATCGTCGTGGCCTCAAACCTGAACAATGACTAAACACCACGTTGGAGGACTTGTTACAATGATGTGTGTGTCTTTATGTGAAATCAATGATTCTGTAACTCGGTGCTGACACGTTCTGGGTGTGGTGGTGAGTAATTTTTTCTGAACATGTAGAGTCATGAAACATTAAGCGTATTTTAGCTTTCCCATGACGCACTAAGTGCAGCAATGTGAAGCTGGCCGTGAGTATGTTGTCTGGTTAAAATGTGAAGCTGGAGGCAGATTCCCGTCTTCTCGCAGAGAGTCCAATTGGACTTCGCCCAAGTATATTACCCACAATTCATTGCTGCGTGTTACATTTTGAACTGAAAAGTGGGAAAATAGCAATGTTTGGAAAAGGAGATTCTGTGCTAAAAATATTTTAAACTCAATTCACTCTTACAAAATAGTGATAAACCTATTTACAGACATTTTATGCTAACAATTTAATGATTTAATAATGCAGATTTCTTTTTATCAGCAAGAGAATATTTGCAACCAACACCATCGTTGACGGCGTAACATCATTGTCCCGATTCTCCTGTTTAGCCACACTTGTGACCTACACACTCCAACACTTAACGCGCACTTAGACCAAGAGCAAACTTCGGGGAAGGCCGTACGGTGTACTGTGGGTATTAGGACAGGGTCTAGTTGTCTTTTTCTTGAAAATGCAGCAAAGTGAAACTGATCCCTGATGTTGCAGTAAAATGTCTAGATTGTCTGTTTTTACTGCATCAGTAAGATGTATTCCTATTGGCTGTGACTTTCAGCCATTTCTGCTTTGCATTTTTTATATACATTTAATCTATATAAAGCAATTAGTGAGTCTTTGTCTAGCAAACTCCTCTTTTTCCCCCCATTTGTCAGAGTCTTTGGTTTCCAAATGCGTGTTTTTGTTTTGTTTTAGTGTTTTATGGTCTGAATTCTTACAGAAACCAGATCATTTTAAGCAGCATTGATGAGCGTCATCCTCATTCATTTCGTGTTGTTTATTCAACATTTTAATAGTTTTATCCTTGCTCAATTTCTCAATTTAATCAGGCAAGAACAGATTCCATTCCAAACATGTGATTCTTTTTTAATATAAATTTTGTTAAAGGAAAATAAAGACCTTGTATCTAAAAAATTGGACTTTTCTTAGTGCTTGTTCATTGGTTGAGTCTTTAATGGTTAATAAAACAAATTGACTATCAAAGCTCATTGAATGTTTATTTTTAAGATGGTACAATAGTGATGGCGGACTGTTGAATTGGCCCGGTTGTAAAGCGAACATTTACAATCCATCTCGCTTCACACAGTGTTGTTTCTTGCAACATGGAATAGGAAGAAAGTGGGGATTGTTTTAGTTTTATCAGAACTGCTGCATGAAAGATGCACCTGGATTAAATGAATCTTTACAAAACAGAGCTGGAAGAAGACCTGACGGTCACAAACTGCTACCCATCATCTTGGAGGGGTGGGCTTTAGCTTGGAGAATCTGTCTGTGTAGGAAGTCCTCCTGATGGTGAACCAGATGGGCGCAATGAGCTGAGGCTGAAATGACACCAAGTTTGAACAAACTGCAGTGAAATGACATGTTTACAAGCTGCCATTGGTCAGTTGATGAAATGAGTAGAAGAGAAGGAATGTAGATGAACAATGTTGTTTTTGGAGATGCTTCACTTCTTCGTGTTTTCTGAGCTCCGTCTGCTCGCCAAATGAAAATGCACGTATGCTCTGTCGTCTACATTGAAACCTGAACATTTACAAGTGTTGTAGCTTCAACCCTTCATCCTGCCGCACACCCACCTAATTTAGTTGGACCCATCAGTATCTTTTTGTTTGATATAAAGGATATAAAAACATGTTAATGTTTGTTACATGTTTAAGATGAATTCTAGTTACACAAATCACATGGGTTTGTTCTGAAGTGAGCTGGACACGAGTCTGCGGTCTTTTAGTGTTGTCACAGACACTTGTTTAGACAAGTCAAGGTGCAACAGTGACTGATGCCACCGTCATGCTTCAGGTTATGAAATTATTTCCTTTAACAAAGAGCTGATGTAAAGTCGGATTAGAGTTGTCATGGCGATTGAGTCACTCCATGAGTCACACATATTTCCTGCTTTTGTCTTACTGGTTCCATATCTGACATTCACACATTACGCAACCAGATCCAGGAATTCCTAGTTTTGTTTTCGGCTGGCCAGACTGCTCTTCAGGTATTCTGTGGGTGTTTGGTTTTCAGTGTTCAAGAACAAGTTCAGCTTCATTCTCCTACTATTACCCAACAAAAAACATAACGATCACTGATTCCAGTGTAGCAATTTAACCCTAAGAATGCCAGATGCCCCTTTTTTAAGAACTTTAAAGAACTGTGGCAAAAATCTTTGGAAAATTATAACTCTATTATAACAGACTCTTCACAGAGAGAGAAGATGGGGTGAGACCCCCCTTAACTATTTGGATATATTTCTTCCAAGATTTCACAGGAGACCAGAACCAGACCTTTCGAACTAATAGTTTTCCAAGCCCAACTCAACAACAGGAGTTTAGCCTGACATCACATTTTAAGAGTATTTGTTTAATCTTTATGGTTCATTATAAAGGATTTAATTCTCATTTGTTTTAATCATGTGTACCAGTTGTTTAATCTATATGTGTATTTTACCTTTCATTTTGATTTTAATGGTTTGATCTATGTTCTATGCTTTAATTGATATTCTTCAGATTAGGGTATAATAATGTTTAACATAAGTTGTGTCTGTTTATAACTGTGAACGTTTTAAGAGGTTGATGTGCAAATTAAGAGACTTGATGCAGGCAAACCCACTGATCTTATTGGAAGACTCTTGCAAACCCATCCCTCCATGTGGAAACCAGCATGTTATGAATGGAGTAGACCTCTCTGCTTCCTGACTTTATACTTTGACCAAAAAAAAACCCAAAAAACAATCTTTTCTCTTGGGGTGTGTCTGCTGGAGACATGCATTATGAGACTAAGGACCATGCCAAATGGTCAGAGAATATTGAAACCCTCATTAAGCTTAACTACTTTCTGTAACTAAGTTTGAGCCTCTGATCAGAAATTAGAATGTTCCACAATTTAAGATTTTAAGACACAATCTTTACCTTTTTGGGACGTTACTGCACTTCTTTTCATCTCTGGCCTTAACGATCAATAATTGCCACCCAGCCATCGATCCAGAGAGACCACTCAGGCTACAAACCCCTCGGACAGGCGTCACCAGATCGACACCGTCCCAGTGCCTCGAACGGATCCTTAAAGCCCAGTCCACGGTCCTAAGCTTACTGGTTTTGAACAAACCCTGTGTCCTCAAAAAGGACTTGTCTGTCTCTCAGACGATGGTTTGTTAAATATGAATCTATTTTTAATCCAGACCTTAGAGGATGTTTTAACTTTCTTATGAGCTCGACACACAGGGAGCGACAAACGACAGCGACAGGCGATGCTCATCGCCACCCAGATAAAACCCGACACACAGGGAGTGATGGGCTACAGCGACAGCAGCAGTGTCGTCTATCACGCTGTTGGATTACTAGTCTCTGAGAAGTTTAATTGGTTATTATATTTGAGGGAAGTTCGGCATTTTCAGAGCTGAACTGAACTGTGTATATAAAAGAGACTGTGACCCATGCGTCGCAGATAACGATTCTCCCAAGTCTCTCTGAAGATTTTGTGGGAAGTAACTAAAATCTTGCTGCTAACTTAACAAAATAAGTCAACAACCATACAACCCGTGAAATATCGAAAAAAAATACTCGGGTATAGTTAAAATGATGGGTTTTTTTTTACCATTGTTGAAACTGGTCACAGAGTAAACAGTACTGGTACTGCCCAGTCTGCGCTCATCTCAAATAAACCCATCACTGATTGGTTGTAGTGCCAAGCGACGTGACAAAAGTTGAACATTTTTCAACTTTTTTTTTGTGTCTCTAGCCTCCGTGTGCACGCATAAGTGAACGAGAGTGAAATTTCACATGCACGAATGTCGCCTCTCGCTTGCCTGGAAAACAGCGATTTTTCGTCTCATCACAGAGGTTCCATAGGAAATAAATGGAACATATGCAACGTTGCTCCCCGTGTGTTGAGCCCATTAGACATAATTAATAAACATCAGTTTAATTCATGTAAATCACACACCCAGTCTTACATTCCGGTGAGCAGATGTCTGCTGTGGTGATGACATCAGAACATAAGGGCAGCGCTACAGACCTTACAATGTGTTGTTGACTGACATCTGTCACATCAATACATTTTGGTTCCATTTAGTTTCTTGCTTTGTAGAAATTCTTGCTGGATATTTCTTTTCCTCACACCTCTTGGACGTCAAAGACTGGAGACGTGTTCTTTGACACTGCCAGCTTGGACCCATGGGATGAATGTCACTGAGATGTTTTCTCAACATACTTCAGAGATTTTATTTCTGCTGTCATAGCAATCTTCATAATCTGGTTGTCAGATTGTAGTGAACTGGTGTGATCTTTCAGATATTTTCCTGAGCTGTTGATCTGAAACGGAGTAAAGGTGTGATGTTAGTTCATGTTAACCATCATGTAGGTGCAAACCACTGCTCAGCTGCAGGTCTGTGAGCCTCTAACTGGAAAAAACCTGCTAACCAGCATGATTGTTATGTCCTGTTGCAGTTGGCAGGCACTGCGGTGCTGGCGGTGGGATTATGGCTGCGTTTTGACAACCGAACCAAAGGACTGTTTGAAGGACAGGAATCGCCTTCAGTCTTCTTCACTGGTAAGATCACCACAGTTGCACCAATGCCCCCGTCTTTTCATGCATTTCCTGTTAGATATATTAAAATATAACGCATTCCAAAAATGGGTGAAGCATGCCAACAATTTTTTTTTTTTAATTACATTTCAATTTATCCATTTGTTTGTTTGTTTGTTTGGGTTTTTTAGATTTGAAATAAATGTTTTGACAATCTTGCCAGATAAACATTTCTGTTTACATACCTTCTGGTTTATTTGGTAACTGTTCCATTTTTTTTATTTATTCATTTTTTTATAAACCAAGGAAATCTACTGAAACTTTGTTGGCCAGATCGCACTATAAAGGTTGATGTAAACAGGAAGTGGTTTTATGGACTTTTACCAACTAAAGCCAAGTGTTAAGGCCAGTTTATACTTATGCAGCATCTCAGAGTCCACAGAGGCTCGACTTGCACCACTTCAGACCTAACATCATGGCTACGTGGACGTACTCACTTGTGATTGGCCAGATTATTATTACTTGTTTGTGGATATTTACCTCCGCCAAGGAGTTTATGTACCATAATCGTTGGCTTTTAATCTGTCTGTCTACAACATAACTCAAAAGGTTATGGACGGATTCGCATGACATTCTCAGAATTTATCTAGAACGGGAAAAAGAACAATTAGATTTTGTAGGTGATTCAGATCACCATCTCGATCCAGAATTTTACTGATTTTTTTAACATTGTGAGATAGGCACTCGTGTGATGGCAGCAGACGCCTCCTACAGGCCGGTTCTGTCTGCTTTTTTCACTCTGATAAAGATCATGTGTGACTGAGCTCTGACAGATGTCACACCCTAAAATAAGCCCAAATAATAAGCTTGGCGGAGGTCTGCGCTCTGCATATGCATTTCTAGTTTATTCTGCAGCCACATTGCTGATTGGTTTGTGCAATGCAGCTCTTCTTTTGCTAAAAAACATAACCGTTATAAACACGTTTTTGTTGGACCAATATAATATATATAAATAAACTTTTGTGCGGAGTTTACTGACCGATACCAGCCCTGGTGCTACCTGTGGATAAAAAAGAACTGCAAGACAATGTTCTGAAAAAGGAAGAATATGATGGGATCTTTTCTGCTGGTTACTTTGTTTTATTTTTATTTATTTGGAATTTGGACTGTGTTTTACTGGACTTTTCATACATTAACTTTCCATTGAAGCCTTGAATCACAACAGATTTCTTTAAGAAAGATGGACTTTATTTAAATGTGCATTTCTGACTTTTAATGTAAATAAGTGCATAAATTTCCCATAAATTTAGTGCATGTAGCTGCAGGTAAGTATTTTAGCCATACTATGCAAAGCAGCTTCTGTGATGATGATTTTGAACCCTTAACTTCGGAGCTCTGGATGTTTCCTCACCTACCTGATGTTTGCTGTCCTCGTCCCTCTACTGGAGTCAAAAGCGACTGCAGCAGCTGGACTTCAACCCTCCATCTTGTTTGTGTGTATTTGTTGGTTGTGTTCGGACAGTTGGAGCAGCAGCAGGACCAACCTGATCACAGAACTGGGGCATAGAGGGGGCAGCCGAGGCCAGCGCTGGTCTAATGCGAGGCGGATCTGGGGGGCACCACAGAGCCGCCATTCTTTGCTGCTGCACAGAAGGAATCTTTGTTTCCTAACGTTAGAGTTCTCTGAGGAACTGCAGCAGAAAGAAATCTCTCCTTCCCGTCTCTTTGTATTTCGCCTGCATCGAACCGATAAGTGGCGTGGGCAGCAACGTGACACGACTCCCTGAAATGACAAACATCTTAATGACAGCAGGGGAGGAATATTTGTGTGGCTGACGTGTTGTTGACATCAGCTCTATGGTTACTATAGTTTTAACTTTAATATGTCTGTAACTGTCTTTTAAACACAAAATCCACATCAGTGGAGGAAAATAGCCCATCGTGGCTCCTTGAAGTGACTTGTGTTTGGAAATCCTCTTCGGCTTGTTGACACAGACCACAGAATGATGGAGGACGTTCTGAATTATTCTTGTCACAGAAACTAAACCAACACAAGCACAATAAACAAATAACTCATGTAAATTTACTTTGTCATGGAGGCAAATTTTTCCATCTTTGTGTGAGCTGCTTTTCATGCATTTAAAGATTCATACACGTCCTGCTCCATGCAGACATGAGCTAGAATCAGATCAGCTGATTCAGATGTCCTCTGGACTCACTCAAGATGGTGAAACAAGCAGTGTGTTATCTTCTTTCAGGATGTCAGGTCACCTGCAGGTTTTCGTTTCTCTGCTGCAACATGTCTGATACAAATTAAATGGATCCAACAGCTTCTTGTTAACTTTTCATAATGACCCATTAATAACCTGCAGGTTGGAGCCGCTCGAGGACCAAAGTGTGACACTTAATGGACGGTAACCAGTGATAGCGCTCTAACATCAATCAAAAGGACATGCCTCTAAATTTAAGATTAAAATAACATAGAAACCGAAGCGTTAGAAAAAAATTCAACCCCCACAGAGTTTACATAACGTAAAATTGGACCTATTAAACCGAAAAAGGTTTTTGGAGCCACTCTGTAAACATGTTTATTTCAGCTGTGAAATCGGAGATCTTAACATGGGGATTGCAGCCAGTCATCTAGCGGTGAGGCGTGAACGGCAAGTATTTCCATTTCTTTATTGGCCTCACAAGCAGGAGCCAGGGATTGCCGCCTGAGCTGTACACACGGAGAGCGCAGACCTACACCAAGCCACTGTCCTTCTCTTCTGGTGACTGTGGACATTAGTTTCTGGTTTTAGGTTGGGGTGGATTTTGGCATTTTTAAAGGATTTCTTTAAAAATCCTTAAAGATTTTGTTCCATCTTAAACTGTGAGGTGTGTTCTGAAGAGCAGTGATACAGTGTTCAGCTTGTTGGATTGTTTATTTTCCTGTGATGAACATGAAGCTCTCACCGTAATGCCATAGAAGGAGAAATACACGTACTACACGAAATGTTACTGAAAAAACTGCATAAATGCATATAAGAAAAAAAAATACAAAGATTATAAAAAATAACCTTTACGAAATCTGTGTTGTCACTATACCAGTAAATTTATAAATGATCTCCATCTATCAAACATTCTTTGGAGTCTGAGAAATATGTGTCGTTCTGCTTATATTGTTTTGGTCTAGATGTTATGTTGGAGGGACGGCTTTCGACAACCATATATTTAATGGTTGTTAGAAGTGTTTGGAGACAGGACCCAACAGAAACTATTGTTTGATCCATTGTCAAGTTTTAGCTTCAAGCACAACTTCCCTGATTTTTTTTTTTAGAAATGAACTCTGAACCCTGAAGTGAACAGGGGACTTCTTTACCGTTGTGCTGATGGACGGTTGGGATTGAAATATTGTGAGAAGGTAAAAAGTAGACCGGTTTAAGAGACAAAAGATCTGAAAGTCGGGAATCACAAGAAAGAAATAGAACCACCTAAAATATGACAGATTTTAAAAAATCGCCAAGTTTATAAAATGGACTTCTGGCAGACCTGAACAAGGTGTTTCATTCAGCTCTTTAATGCACCAGCTCCAGAGCTGCGGGGCTAAGTTCATCTGGTGCAAATGGCATGCTTAATGTTTTACACATGCTGCTGTCTGGGTAGTTGTGGCTTCTTCTCTGTTTAAATCTGGGATTTTCTGTCTCATAAAACCTGAACAGCCCCTGAAAAGATCAATAAAATTATTATGTTTACAATTGATGATACATTTTTAGAATAATATGAGGCTCTTGACAAAACCTTAGTATCCTTTTTAAAAAATAACATGTCTATTAATCTTTCTTACTTTTTTTATTATTATTACACCTTGTGTAAAATTCTTGATGTGCCTTTTGCATCATGGCTGTTATGGAATTATAGGTGTGAACCTAAATGCAGGATGAACTGGCAGGAGTAAGAAAGGCTGTGGTATTCAGGTTTCTGATAACGGTGAAAATGCCAACACATGAGAAAACAATTAACCAGAAAACCCGGGGATATAAATACAGAGAAACAAAATGAGACGCTGATGAAAATCATCACTAAATCAAACCAGGTGAACTAATTAACAGGAAGTAAACCTGAATATAAAACACAAGAAAGAACTACAAAATAAAGCAAGAAACCAAACTAAATATCACACACAAAGTCCAAACCATGACGTTAGCTTCACATTAAGTGATTCTTTCTTTCAGTAGCTGTTCTCTAAAAGGAACATTTTCATGTGATTTTAATCTCCCGTTTTCAGTAAAGTGACTCAATTCACATTTATCAGCAAACATAAAGTTCTGCTAAAGATTAGCAGCAATGCTACTTTTGCTAGGTTTACCATTAGCATGTAAACAAAGAGAGATGGGCACATTCTAATTTCCCAGCTTCCCACAATTTCACTCGTATGCAGATGATCTGTGAAAACGTTTACTGATGCGGATGTGTTCAGGTCCTCAGACCAGCTGTGACATCTGGACCACCAAGGTTTCGTCTTCCAGTGGAATCATGTCTGATCTTCACTGATCATTGCAACAATTTTAACCATCATGGCCGCCACTGTCGAGCTTTCCATCCAACTGTACCGCAGTCAGAGCCAGATGCTGGAGCTTCAGATACATACTGGTCAAAATCCAGAGTTTGACAAGATTAGCCTTGTCCTCTGGACAAATAGCCATGTGATTGGCTGAAGTGAGTCACTTAATGAGGTGCTTAGTATGTCTACCATGGTCTTCTTGAGTTTTTAGATGTTTAATCAGGTGTGTTGCAGGGAAATGTCTGAAACATGCAGGAGAATCAAGGTTTGGGATCAGTGATGTAAACTTTGTTCAGGTGAGTGTAGTGTTGTGTGGACGGGGTAGAGATACGGACTTTGGGAAGGAGGACCGGGTTTAAGACCGTATCTGAAGGTGTGGACCACTGACCAAGGCCCTTATCTTCCAAACTGCTCCCCAAGGGTCACGACATAGCAGCTCGCTGCTCTCCAGTTGAACAAAAAATTTGCAATCTGGATTATTACAGTTGCTGGTGATGATGTAGCCTATCCTCTTTTAATCAGTTGTCTCATATGGAGACATGTGAGACAAGTAAAATGGATCTACATCTGCATGCTGGATGGAGCAAGCTGGCATCTACTGCTGAGTGTGAATTAATTTGTTTCTGCATTTTATTAGTTTTTAAGTGTTTTTGTTTTTTTATTTTTAGTTTCAAATGTTATGAATGCTAAAAGCATCTGTTGATCAAAGTTATTGAACAATTCAAGTTAATTTTTAAAATCCTAAAATAAATGCTGGGCTTTTTGATGATCATTTTGGAGATGAAATGAGCGTTTCTCTCTTTTCCAATTATCTCTGTATTCCCACAGGAGTGTACATCCTGATTGCTGCAGGCGCCCTCATGATGGTGGTGGGATTCCTGGGATGCTGTGGAGCCATTAAAGAGTCGCCGTGCATGCTGGGACTGGTAAGCCTAACCCCCCCACCCCTTCCCAACAAATGATGAAGTAGAAAATGTGACCAGAGACTGAACAGTGGCAGCTTTTCTGTTTGCGGAACAAGTCCCTCTCTCTCACAAACACACACTCACACACACTACAGCGTATCAGCAGAAAGTTGAACACTGGCTGAATTCATGAAGCTGTTAATGTTATGAACAGTTTAAGTGACGCTCCTGTTTCCTGGTTTAGTTCTTCTTGTTCCTGCTTCTCATCTTCGCTGTGGAGATCGCTGCAGGGATTTGGGGACTCTCCAACAAGGACCGGGTATCTCACACACACACTCAGTATAAATTCGACGTCACTATTCTATATGAACTGATGTTTAAGTCAGCAGTAGTGTGTTAATGTTTTTTTTTTTTTCGTCGTGTCTGCAGGTGGTGGGTGATGTAACACAGTTTTATCAGGAGACTTACAAAAACTATGTGGACACCAAGCAGGACGCGCTGAAGGAGACCCTCCGCCTCATCCACTTCGGCGTGAGAACTTATATCTTTTTTTTTTAAATAAAGTGGTAAACAATCTTTATCTGAGACGGTGTTTCTGCTCTGCAGCTGGAGTGCTGCGGTCCTACTGGGACAGCTTTTGATGGTTCCAATGATATCTGCCCCAAGAAGGAGGGCCTGGAGATCTTTGTCACCACGGTAACGCAGCATTATACATGTTGAAGCTCTTTCAAATTCCTGTTTTGATACAAAGCCAACCAGTAGAAATAATTGCATGTTTTCTAACTCTTAAGGGAAAAAACAAAAATCTACATTTTTAAAGTTTCTTCATAATTAAAAACGCCTTTTTTGCAATGACAGAGCTGTCCAACCGCCATCGACAACTTGTTCAACAGCAGGCTGCACATCATTGGTGGAGTCGGCATCGGCATCGGTATCATCATGGTGAGAAGAAAACATGCTGAAAGAAACTTTAAGATTCAGCCATATAAACCTTTTTAATGCCCAACCAGCAGTCTGGATAGAAGCTTCCTCCTTTCTTTCCTTCCTCCTGTGATTTGAGATTTAAATGTTGATTTTAAATTAGATTTAACACTGGATGCTAAAGACACCTGTCCAACCAGACTCATTTGGTATCTATGGTAACCCATACATTACAACACATACATCCTGAATGTCAATATTTCCAGCATTTCTTGGATTCTGTTGGGCATTTGTATGAAATCATGGATGGATTTATGGTGTTTATCCCATTTCTAAATTCTATGAAGTTACAGAACAAGTTTTCCTGGAATCTTTCATGTTGCTGAAGGTTGGAAACCAAATGCTAAATGTGCACGTGGTATGAAATGTTGTTGTGTCTCTTCTTCTCTGCAGATCTTTGGGATGATCTTCAGCATGATTCTGTGTTGTGCCATCAAGAAGTCCAGAGACATTGTGTAAACTGGTACCAAAAACAAACCCTCCATCTTAACCCATGTCTTGACTTCTACAACCTGCTGCTTTAGAGTAAAAAAAAAAAATCAGTTTACCAGTAACGTCGGCTTGATCCCAGACATGATGGCCCCTGTGACTGTGTGGACACCTCCCTGAATGAACTGGATGTTTCTTTTCTTTAGCGTGGCTCGTCAGCAGGGACATGTAGGACTCTGCTGCCCTCTGGTGGACACTGCTGCATTGGTTTTCCTCTTTGCTGTTTATTTGTCTCAGTAAATGTATGTATTCACCTCTGTTCTGGTCGATAAGATGCACTAAATGTTTATGAGCTGTAGTTTAAGCATTTGTCAGCAGCTAACTGAATGTTTTCTTTTCCAGCTGCTTGTTAGAGGCATTGATTTTTTTATGAAGCAGAACTGTGGAGTTTTATGCAAATATTTTGATGAATGCAGTTCAAATGTCTTAAAGATGCCAAATAAAGGATTAATAGTTTGATATGTGTTGAATGGAGCATTTTGTTTAAAAGCTTTATATGCTTAAAGCTAAATATGTTTAAAGCTAAATATGTTTAAAAGCTAAATATGTTAAGAAGCGGTAAAATGTTTTGGTTTTTTTTTGTAACTTGTGTGAGAAATAAAATCTGTAAAAACAAAGTTTTGTCAGATTATCTTGGAAATTTTGACATTATCTACAATTTTACCAATGATTCATTAAATGTACACCAGCAATCTGTGATCTTTCTTTTTGCCTTCAGCACAGCTAAAAAAATCTTTTGTGCCTCAATCTTTAGAAAAAAGACTTGGCCTACTATTTTTCGGCTTAAAAAATAAGAACATTTACTAAAGAGCTGTGTTTTCTTCTGTAGGATTATTATTTTTTTTTAACTGCATTAATATTTTATGCTCCATGACATGGAAAATGACATCAATATGTGGAAATGTGATGCAAATATTATGTAAAACCAGAAAAACTACTGAAACCTGCATGTGTTTAAAACATTTATTAGTTATCTTTCAGTCAGTTTTTTTCCAGCTGTATTCCTTAAGATCCTAAAGAAAGATGCTCTCCTTGGCATGTTTCCATGTCAGGTCTTTAGCTGCTCTCCATATAAACAGGACGCGGTTTCACTGTGGGTCCGAGTCTCCAGCAACAGCGTCTCCCTTTTGGTTCAGGAATCAGACCTCCTTTATCTTTCTTCTTGCATCTGCTGATGAGTTTTAACTACACCTGAAACGCGAAAACACCTTTTCTGTCCTGCTCTGACTGACTCCATATTTTTTGTTTTTAGTTTCTCGTCTTTGAGAAAAAAAATCCTTTCTTTTAGGTCCAATGAGTCCTTTTCAGGGCCCTTAGTTAATATGAGTATCTTTAAAATAAGGCAGAAGCCATTTTAGGATGATTTTCTGAGCATATGTTAGAAAGGTTTCCTATAAGCCAGTCACGCAAGTTAGAAAAACCTGCTAATTTGCGCACTCCGGTTTTGCGCAAACGGGGAACGGGTGGAGGGTAGCGGATTTGTTTTGTTCTTCCCAGGTAATAGTGATTTTTTTTAGGAGAAAAACTCAATTATTGCCAAAACCTATCGATAAAGAAGTTTATCGCAAAATTGTAGTAACATAAACGCGTACTGGACATTATGTAGGTAGCTGTGGTGTTCTAACATTTCTTCCTAACTGAAAAGTGCTACCTATGCCTTCAGCGCATGCGCACTACACCAAAATGTCATAGATATGGGGACACGCCCATAAATCCATGCTAATTTTTAACCAAAACACAAGCTGTCAACCATAGTCTGTAACCACTAAGCTGAATGTCAAACAACCTCAAAAGATCAGCAGTTTTTATTTCTGTTCCCAGATGTATCTATATCTGTCCTATAACAACATTTCCACGCAAATAAAATTTTCATATGATTTTGCATTTGATGCCTTTATCTCTGCCCTTTTACATGTCCGTTTTTGTGTTTTTCTTAAGCTTTTAGGATGAAAAAGATTAATCTGCCCCATAATGCTATAGGGATATAGGCTACAAAAGACTGCCGACGCCCATTCCCACCACACTCGTTATTCCCAGTTCTGAAGACTCTACAGTTAATAGGAGATGAAGAAAGAAGTTGCCTGAATACAGCCTACCATCCACACAGACCTGTTAAAATCAAACCTCAAAACTCACCTGTTTAAGGAATCTTATTCTCTATAACTCACTCTGGCCTGCAGTTTTATATTGTATTGTATTATAATGTATTTTATTGCTGGTTGTTATTTGTTGTGTTTTATTGTATAGTGACCTTGAGTGACATGAAAGGTGCTTTTATATAAAATGTATTATTATTATTATTTTTAGTAACATTATTATTATTAAAAGAAAACAAAGCTTTCAAACCACACTGACACAAAACTAGTGCTGCGACTTCCCCTAAAAACCTCTCATATTCGTTATTTGCATTATATTTTTTATAGCTATTTATATATTTGACTATAAAACTGTAAAAAAATACTTTAAAATTATTTTTTCTTTCAGCTATGTAAAATTGAAAGCAACGAAAAGTTTCCAATAGTAATGCATGATGCGTGATGTTACATGGTACATGGTTTCTTTCCCAGTAATGATGCATGATGTTACATGTAATAAGTGTGTCACAGAGAGAAGAATCACATTTTACAATCTTAAAAATGATTGTTTTTACTATTGTAGGTGACAGTTATTCCTGTCAAGGAAGGTTGAACATACATTAAACATTAAAACATGAAGGGACAAAACATTGAGACATACAGACATGGTACAAGGTTGTAATTCGGGAAGAATATCTCCAAAGATCTCCAAAGATCTCCAAAGATCACAGAAGTCTGCCCTAGTCAGATAACGGAGCTTTGTTTCTAAACATTTCCCTGATGGAAGGACGCCGGCCTTGCTT
>JBAMHX010000026.1:3191092-3203052 GCA_037177515.1 Pseudomugil tenellus | reverse complement strand
TACATATATGTATATACATATATGTATATCAGACCTTTGTGCTGAATGCACAAAACGTTTAACTACATAGAAATGTCTGGTCTTTGCTGACAGGGTAGAACATAAATTCTGTCCGCAGTAGCAGGTTTCGACAGAACACCGGTTAAGAGGGCGCTGCACGGAGTAGAAATGCAGTTTTTATTTGCTTTATTTTTCATTTAAGCAAAACACAGGCAAAAATAGGTACAGTATTCAACAGCTGAATGGAAATATTCTGAAATATTGATTATAATTTCATTGCAATCGTTAAGCTAGCTCCTAATCTCCATGACGATGAGATCACTAAAGTGGATTTTCCTCTCAAAAAACTCTTGCAGTACAACAACTAAACTACCATTAACTTCGATACAAAACAACTTTACTTCAAAATGCTCTACACAACGTTAGTAATGCAGAAAGGGGAACATGGATAAATCTTTTAATGAATTTATTTAATTATTTATTTTCCTTCTTTTGTTTTGCAAATAGCCTTTCCTAATAACTACTTTTTGAATTTCATACTTTAGTATTTCCCACTGACGTCTATATTCACGAGAGTCACATGCTTCTCTCCAAAGTTTATCTATAATACCATTTCAGATCCAAATGTTTAAGTAATGTAATTTTACGTTTCCCTATGTCCTGATAAATTTCTTATTGCTGCAATAATTCAGTCTGATTTAAATAAACATTGCTTTATGATCCGTTAGGATGGCTGCTTCAATAATAACATTTTTAATGTTGTCCACATGGTCACTGGAGGTTAACCAAAAATCTATGCAGGACTGTAAGGAAAGATTTTTGTTGCACCAAGTCGGTTATACATTAGCTGATTTCTGGATTTTTTCCTCACCAAATATCCACTGGCACTAATCCTAAAATTACATTTTTAACTTCACAGCTTGTATTTTTTTTCCTTGGAGGCCGTCGGTCTATTTCATCATCAAAATCTGGATCAAAGTCCTGGCATAAATATTAATCAGTATAAATTGCACCTGCTGAAACTCACACACTAGAAAGACAAGTCATCCTGCAGTATTCTTTTCTAAACAAGTTATACCACCTTTAAAACTTTCAGGATGGCAACACCTGCAGATCAATTAGTCCCATTAGAGAACCACTGCCCCACTGGTTTTTCCCAAAAAGACACATTTGCTGCATTTTATGTGTTTATTCTAAAAAAAAAAAAAAAAAAAATCACCTTCACACAATTAACCACATTGTTACGCTGGTGAACTGTTGCCAGTTCTGCCGTGTTTCACAGCGACATGAACACACTAAATTGTGGACATTTTCCTTGAATTACTCTGAAAAGCAATGAAATCAAAACTAAAAGTCTACAAACAAGAAATGTTTTTATAAAAAAAGATGTGTTTCTGTTGGTATAAAAATGGCACCATTAACTCAAAATAAAGAGTTTTAATTGTTCATTTACAAAATGCAGAAAAAGCCTTAAAACACATGTCATCCAGACTGTATGCGAGTGTGTGCGTGTGTGTGTTTAGTCCTCCCAGGCGAAGTCAAACGGCTGGAAGTCGTCTCTCAGCTGTTTACAGGTGTCGTCCTCTTCCTCTCTGGTCTGTTTACACTCCCTCCAGTCAGCTCTGGTCGGGATGTTCAGCACCGCCTCGCTGGCCAGAACCTCCCTAAACACAAAGTGTTGCCATGGTGATAGCATGAGGCTACTCTGATGTGGTCCAGAGATAATTAGCTGGTTTAATGTGAGGCTATATTCATCTACTAATGTTTCCTAGCAGATTATTTTCTCGTAAATCAGATTTGTCACTTCAGAATGTGTTTCGTAGCATCTGCTAGCAATAGCTTAGCTGCTAATCTGCCTGTTTCCTCAATGAGCAAACGACTTTAACTACAGAAATATTTTGTTTTGAGCTAATATGTTTTTATTAATGCAAATAACTCAAACAAGTATCATTTTTAGTCAGATTTTTATATAAAATTCACACACAAGAATTTATATATAACATGTTATAACTATGAATCCTAAACTCAACCAAATGAATATTATATAACATGAACCTAGTTTGAGTCAGAGTCTATTTATTATTAATAGATGTTCCTCTTACATCCTTGACAGGAAGAAGAAAGTTCTCGCTTCTCATGGAGGATGTAAGAAGCTTCGTACCTGCAACCACTTCTATCTGAGCCCAACCGCTGCTCACCTGCCAAACTGCAGAGGAAAATGTCTCTGGATCCGATGGAAGAGTTTCTCCCCTGAATCCAGTTCCACGTAGAAGTACGGAGTCCCCGGAGGAGCGATCTGAGCGCAGGCGCGTTGCAGTGAGTTAATCTGAAAACAGCAGCATGTTGGGAGCTTTCTGCTTCCTAATATGTTTACCTGTTTGAGGTCGGTGTGTTTAGGAATCTCCATCAGCTCCATTTGCTGCTCCTGAGCCTGGACCACGAACGCCTCCTTGATGTCTTCTGTAGCACAGCGGTCCAGTGGAACTGGGACCACCTGAAGGACAAAGACAGAGAGGTTCACAACATCTGTATGTAAGGTGAGCGAAAAGAAACGTAGAAACAGAGTCCAGATTAAAGATCTAAGAAGAAAGAGACATTTCAGAATAAAAAGTTTGACATAAAAGCGGCTTTTTGTTCTCCAACATTCTTTAATCTGCTGTTCTGTGTCATCATCCCATTTATCTAAAACCAGAAACAAACTGGTTGGAGTTCGTACCTGCAGCTGCAGATGTTGGCTTTTGTAGTTCCTCTCAAACAGCACGCAGCGCTCTCCTTTGCTTTTATAGAAGCTTGTCAGGGCCGACTTGTACTTCTCCATCTCCTCCACCACCTCGCTGCTCAGCTCCACCACAGACTGGTAGTGTCCGATGGGGAGGATCAGCATGTGGCGAGGAGTCAGGGCTCCTTTAGCCAAAGCCAGGTAACACTGTGAAAACACACCGCTCTGATGACCGACACCGACTGGAATCTGCTGCGTCTGCCTCACCGCATGACTGCATCAGTCATGTTCAGATGAACAGTGACTCAGCAATATTAGGACAGTTTAACAAATACGTCCAACTGACAGAACTTCATAGGCTGTTGGAGCCATGAAACTTGAGTCAGGTGCGCTCAAAACCTGCAGGACTGGACGTAGGCGGTTATGCCACAAGGCTAACGTGTAGAAAACAAGCTGGGAACATTGGGAACATTGGTTATGTGCATAACCTCCTGTTTGCAGGAAATCATATTGTGTCGCAACTCACGTGTGTTCCTATGCTGATGACGAGGTGCTTCTCCACCTGAGGACTGGCCAGACAGAACCAGCAGGGACCAGAAGGCTGGGCTACAACACACACACACACACATAATGAAATATCAGCATCAGGAGTGGTTTGTTAATCATCACGCTGTTTGGGACTCACGATGGCGTCGCGGTTGCTTGGGTCGTTCTCCGTCCTGCTGCTGGTCTCGACCCCATCTGTCTCCCTCTGAGTGTCTCTTTCTGCCGCGACCGCGAGGGCCCCCGCTCTGCTTCTTGCTCAGGTCGAAGAAGAACTGGTGAGCCGGCTCCTGGACAGATGACGGGACGTAAAATGAAAAGCAAGTATTTGCAAAGTGAAAATGGCCGTACGCCGCCTGTGTACCTCCTCCTCTGTGGCGCCAAAGCTCGTCTTCTGGGCGTCCATTTTGTCTTTTCCGGAGCGTCTGTACGGGTTCTCCGTCACGTCCTGCGGCTGCTTCACCAGCTCTGCTGGATCCATGCTCTTCATGGGGATGATGTTGAAGGCGTACAGATACTGCAGACAAAAGCTTGGAAGTTGAAAAATATTTCCCATCATGCATTGCAGAAAGAAAACAGTAAATAGCAATTTTCACACTTTCAGATTCCTTTCTTGCTATTTATTTTTTTAATCATCTTAACTCCTTGTCTGTTTTCTACTAACTGTCTGAAACAACATCTATAAAATAACTTCACAGGGATTATATGCATAATGCAAATATGCATATTTGAATTTCCCTGAAAAGGGATAAATAAAATATTTTTCATTTAATTTCTCATTCATAATCTTGGAATATGGACGGACTGTCCACAACATCTCCTGTTGTTTCAGCAGAGCCGCATTGAAGCTTCCTCCCTGTCAGCGTCATGGCAGTGTCACATGTATCGTTGCGTTCAAAACACACAAAAATGGGCAAAGAAGCGGAGTTGAGAAAAGGAGCTGTGTTTGATTGGCATCTATCAAACTGAGATAACAGGAGCTAACCAGTTAACAGGTTAAAGCTGTCAGCTGCTTAAAATCCACTGTTCTTCCTTCTTGTCCCCATCTACCAGATATCAACAAGAAGAACACAAACCCCTAATTATGCAGATTTGTCATGTCGTCATGAAGGCAAACTTGCTCTAAAATGTTTTTGTAAACATGTTATTTTCGGTGTGAAGTTTTAACATGGGAGTCGGATTTGGGAACGGACTTGCCGTTTTAGAACCCCTAGTGGATGAAGGGGAAATGCAGTTTCTGGTACTTTGGCATATGCTTCACTTTTAACCACCAGAATTTGCTGCTTGCGATGGACGCCTATCAAATGTTTGAGTCAGTACGGCTCAAGTTTAGACCAAATTCACCATAGAAACACCATGAAGGTCCAGACAGTACGGCAGTAAGAGGAAATACTGCACT
The DNA here is from genome assembly GCA_037177515.1 of Pseudomugil tenellus. NCBI lineage: Eukaryota > Metazoa > Chordata > Actinopteri > Atheriniformes > Pseudomugilidae > Pseudomugil > Pseudomugil tenellus. Next base: position 3,198,391 of record JBAMHX010000026.1, on the reverse strand, counting down.
ACCAACTCTTTTCATCTCATGGAAACTATCAGTACCTTCATGAGAATGCATGAGAGTGCTTTCATATGTCATCCTGTTTGTTTAAAGCGGAGCTACATGTTCGGACTGCTGATTCCTAGCATGCACAGAGATATTCTGTTCCGCTCATCAAGACGAGGTGAAATAGAAAGACGGTCTGAATCCTACAAACATGTTGGTTTGGTTTACATCAGCAGCAGAGTCTGCTATTTCAAACCCAACCGCACCTTCTTCTTCGCAGGGTTGTTGACTGTTGCCAAGGCGATGAAGCGGCTGACGTGCTGTGCATTCTCCTGGAGAATCACATGATTCCTGAGGATGGAGCAGCCAGCATTAGATGACAAAATGAGGGAATGATGAGGTGGAAATGAGTGACAGAGGCTACCTGTATGGGAGTCTCTCATAGTGAGCGCCCTCTAGTGCAGCAAAGTGGTATCGCGGTTTCAGCTGATCGGCGAGGCTGGCGACAGAGCTGCTTCCGCATGACTTTGTGTTCACTTCCTGCAAATCACACCGATCATCATCATCATCATGTGAAGCAGATCTGACCCTTGTGGTTTAACATCAGCAACGGTCAGCACGCTACCGGGTTGTTTCCGTAATGCCACACCCCTCTGGGCCACTGTGACGTCAGCAGGATGTCGACTCCTTTGAATTTGGAGCTGCCGGTCAGCGGAGTCACGAGGGCTGCCAGGTCTTTGGACGTGAAGCAGTGGGCGGGTGCCGGTTCCTGCAGGGCCTCGCGACCACTGACGTAGGCAATCTGCAATCCGGACACGCCTGTAAACACGCCTCGCCGACCTGAAATGTGAACAAAACCATGTTAAAGCTTCAGCTCTACTGAGGAACAGGAACATTTGAGGGAACTGGGAGTTTTACCCAGATATGTGATGTTTTCTGCCAGCTCACATCCGTCAGCGTTCGGGAAATGTTTTGCTGTGTCATGGCTCGCCGCTCCCAAGACGTACGTGTGGATCGGAGCTGAAAAAGAAGACGACCTGGCTCGAATTTCACCATTTTGGGATCATCAGATTTTTGCTATATCTCTGGAACTATTTCTCTCATTCATCTCAACTAAGGTGCAAAAAAAAGGTCATGACCTCAGGATGCATCCTAATTTGACATCATACCAGAATGGTTCAAAGTTTTGGAGCATTGTGTCTGAACATATGCGTCTTTATAACATTCTATTGTGTCTATTCGAGGACTGGGGAATAGGAGGATCGGGGGCGTTCGGGGATATAACCCTAGTTGTTGCTTCCAATAGCATAGGTTTGATCTTCTAAATAAAGTCAATGTAATTAAAGCGTTAAAAAATGTACATGCCCTACCTTTTTAAACACACTGATCATAAAAACCATTATGATGCATTTGAGGTATGTTTTGTTAGGGCTGCACGATTAATCGTTACAAAAAAAAAAATCACTCGCTTGTATGCTATGTCATTTCCAAATGAAAAACAATTTTTTTAAAAAAGTAAAAAGAAAACGATTCTACGGCATTTTGATCAGGCACATCGTCTGCATAAAAACAAGTGCTTAACTGGTGTTAAAAGGTTGTGTAGGTGAAAGAAGATAAAAGTGACATTTATTGTTTTTAGATTTAGTGCCAGCCGTTGCAAAGTTGATGTGCCGGTCATTTGTGCAAAAAATATTTATATTGGAAAAAATCGTGAGAGAATCATGATCTCAATTCTTGGCAAAAAAAAAAAAAATAAAAAATTGTAATTCTCATTTTAACCAGAATTGTGTTTTATAAATGTTTTATACAGTTTCTAGGCATTAAGTTTAGTTTATATAACTATCCCCCCCATATGACTTAATATTGGTCCAATGTTTGGTCCTACTTCATGGTGCAGTCAAGTAAGCCTTGTAAATTTAGAAATATAGCTAAATAGCTAAAACTGTTGCTTTTGACAGTAAAATGTTTAAAGATCTTAGAAAAGAGAGACAGTTAAGTACATACCAGTGACATGATCAACTTTCCTGGAGTTTATAAAGTCCTGCTCTAAATCCTAAATATGTTTTTAACATTATTTTCACCTTTTTTGGCTCCAGTTTTGTACTGCTGCCACTCTGCTTCCGCTTCAGATGTCGTCCCAAAAAACTCTCCGACACACAGCAGCAGCTGCAGGAAAGCAATATGTTAATCCTTCTGACAGTGTGAGTCAGCGGTGGGCAACTTCTGTCCTCGAGGGCCAGAGTTTCCCAGCTGCAACACACCTGACTATAATGGATGTATCAGGTGTGTTGCAGCAGGAATAATCCGAACACTTGCAGGACTCTGGCTTTTGTGGACCGGAGTTCACCAGCTCAGGTATGAGACCTTAACTTTAACCATCATGTCTGACTCACATCAAACTGCCCAGTCTTCTTCTGGATAGCCTGGACTCGACTGAACAGAGCGTTGAGTCTCCCTTCAACATCACCACACGCCAAACTACAAAACAGTTTCACGCTTTTCAATGAACAATGTATTGTGTGTCATGTTTACACATTTCTTAAAACAAGATTGTGACTATAACACATTTACTATCAACATCGTCTTCCTTTAAATAAGCTCTAGAATCACATGTAGTCAAGCGATCTGTCATTTTTAATTTAATTTAAAAAAATCTAACGAGTTAAAAACAACTTATAACTTATCTTATAACCCGAGACTTTATCAAAGCAACAGATTAAGTCAAACTCACACTCTTACAGGCTGCTCCCCCATGTCTTAGCTACGTTTTCGCTGTTAAGTTCTGCTGGTTTGGATTTTTGCAGCTTCAACGTATTGTCCGTTACATGTAAGTGTCCGACCGAAACAAAAACAAAACATTTTTCCCCCTGCTTATAGTTTGAATATGAAAATGCTAAGGTGTAGGGGAAATAAAAATAACCGAATTTAGAAGAATTTTACATTTGATCGACTGTTTTGAAGACATTAATGGGAATAAGAGGATATCAGTGTCGCAGGGATTAGTCGGATACTTTTTAGGGTAGATACATCGGTTGCCAGGTTTGTTTGTTTCCATTAAAGCAAAATGTCATGAAATTGTCACAAGACGTACACATTTTAGTAACAAATGTGCGTTTGTATGACTAAAATATTGTTACAGATGCATAAACGTGTTGTGAATTTTCAAAACAAAAAGCAATACAATTATTTATCTCCAGATTTAACAGTAATAATTATTTTGCGGCTTTTAACGTAAGCAATTTGTCGAAAGTTTTCTTTTAAATGGCAATCTATTAAATAATTAAGCTTAAAGACCCATTCTAATGGGCATAATTCAATATGAAAGACATTTCATAAAATTTAATTTTATCTGTGAAAGACACGTAGTTTACAGTTAATATCATAGACTGTATATAAGGTTAATACTCAACTCTGGCAACCCACTGGCCTGTGGTCGCGGCTTCTCCATCCTGGCACTTACCTTCATCCTGGTAACTCAAAAGCCCCGGACTGAAAACAGGAAGTAAGTACCCAAATCAAAAGTAAAATTCACTTTCTGTTTGTTGGTCGGGCACAGCGAGAGCTGCAGGATAAGTTGAGAACTAGTAAAATCAACACTAAGCCGTGAACAAAGCACAAGAACCTTGCCAAACTACACAGACGCCATAAGCATCTTGTCCACGAACATGGCGCCGGAGATTTTTCGTCTTTCAAATAACTCAATAGCTTGCTGAGAGCTAATGGTTAGCTTCGGGGATGAGTTGCAGCGTCATATTTATTTCCTTGTTAAATTAATTCCAGCGTTTGTACAGTTTATGTGTACACTTTAATTGCTTTATAAAAATGGCTCAGTGTTGTCTATGTTAGAAAAGTCCTGCGTCCTTGTCCATATTCTACACGGGACCTTCCGCCAAACTCCGTGTAAAATCGAAAAGTCAGAACAAAAATGTATCTCTTTGTAAATAAAGCATTTTCACATGAACCAACAAGCTGTTCGGTGCACTTAATGCAACGTTTAACACACATTTAAGATAAATGTCAGACAACTGATGACTGTATATAGTTAACAGTAATGAGCAGCGCCAGGAGTCTAAAGTTGAATTTATACTGAAACGAAAAAAATATATGAAGTAAAAGTTCAGAATTACTCCTAATTTATATCAGAATGCATTTTTTTTTTAAAAAAAAATAGTTTATTTTTTGTTTTGTTTTTTAAAAACATTTGATTTATTTGGTCCACTTTTACTCTTTTATTCTTTGAGCCAAAAACCTTACAGAAGTTGATTCTGTGTTAAATATAATATAATCTGTCATTAAAATAATTCCTAATAAAATATGACTATTTCCATTATGTTAAAAAAAAAACACAATTCTATATTTATAATTATTGATTGGGTTAGGTTTATAGTCAGGTTTGTTAAATATATTTTACTTCAGAAAAATATTTTCAAAATTGGGATTAATAAGAAATAATAAGAAAAAATATTTGTATTGTTTTTGCTGCTTTTATTTGAATGGTAGTTTGTCCTTTTTAAAATATATTTTTTTTCTATAAAATGAGCATTTTAACCTTATACTGCTTAGGCAGCGATACTGTTGTCAGTTCAGAATTTTTAGATATTTTAAATCTTATTTTATTTATAAGGTACAAGTTCAGTCTAATTTACATTCAGCGTGTATCAGAGTCTAATAAAAAACATACAAATGTCCAATATTGTCCACTACACGAAGAAACACATTTAATCAGTACAACACAAAATGGTGAAATAGAAAGTGGTTAAAAATCTGAGTGGTTTTCAAAACATTATGTTTGATTTAGATCTGCAGAATTTTGCTGCGATGATACTGGATTACTTGTGTTCCTCAGCAGGTGGAGGATGAGTTCAGCAGCAGAGGATGAAAATGCTGCAGCTCTAGAAACCGTCAAGTCTGTCACGCTCACTCAGGACAGTGACGGATCCATCATTCTCCACTGTCCTCCCAATGGTGGGTAAACACACAAATGTTAACATGTATTTTGAGTTGTAATAATAAATAATAAAATTGATACAAATGAAGCTTTCATGATGAGCAATGGGACAAAACCTTTCATTTACAGTCTATAGACAAAAACACATTTACATGTTTTTTTTTATATTTACAATAAACCACAATTAAAAAAAACGTTATGATTTTATTCAAATTTAATTTTTTATTATTTTCAGGGAGAGCTATTTATTATGGGAGGGTTTGAATAATTTTGAGGGACACTGTATGAGCCTGTTTTCAGGTTTCAGCTCTTATTTAATCCAGTAAGTAGCTTAACCAATCAGTTTATTGATGTTTAATCACAAATATATGGCTTTGATTAGAAAAGAAAATCTTCAATGTAAGCTTTAAGGTCTGTTTAGGGGAGAATGACAAAGAAAATGTAAAAAGAAATTTTTTTATGATGAACTTTTACAAACAGCAACACAAAGTTCTTCACATGGTAAAAAAAATTATGGACAATAAAACAAACCTGTAAATTTTCCTTCACATAATTACAAACGCATATCCACAACGCCCGGCTCGATAGCAGAAGTATAAATGTGTGTGTATTTGTGTGTAGACGAGGAGTCGGAGCCCCTTCAGAAGAAGCTTCGACTCTCTGCAGATGGAGACACGGACTGTGGGACGCCTCAGTTCTCCGTCGTCACTTTGCCTGGTGAGATATTTTACGTTTTGTCTGTAAACTGATTCATTAATGCTGCTGATGTTTGTTTCCTGATGCTCTGACTGGTAAACGTCAGACGGATACATTTCAAGCTCTTTTCTGGAAGCAGAAAAAGAAGTAGAAGCAAAAAGACCTGAACAAGATGTAAAGATGTTTGATGTAACACAGAACGATGAGAAAGAAAGAGGGAAAAAAAAGAACTAAAACATTCAGAAAAAGTCTTTCAAGAACCACAAAATGATAACAGACACACAGAACATCAACAGAATCAGTTTGTATGAGTCCGTTCAGGATGTCAGGATTACAAATTACTACAAAGGATTACTACAAATGTACATGTAGAGGTCTGCACGCTCTGAATTCTTTTCTAGAAATAAAATTAGGAACCAGTTATCACTGACTTTGCAGGGAGAAATGATGGGGGAACATTTAAGCCAACACACAAACACACACCTTTATTTACACAAAGTAAAACTACATGACAGTGACACGAGACCTTTGTGGATTCAATGAGTAAAACAGGGAAATGCTAATTTAATAGTATGTGTATATACTGTGCATGTATGTAGTTATTGTTCCACCTTTCTTTTTCACATTTTTTTGTAATTGTAGAGGAATTCAAGCTGTTTAAATTCTTTACATAAACACTCAATCTGTGTAAAAATAATTCACTACTGATGTAACTAAAGACATTTTGTTTCATTCAAATGTGTCTTTAAAAAGTCTTGAACTTGTAAAAACCCGTAGAAACCTTAAAAATCCTTTAAAACTGTTGTATTTGACTTGTTTCAGTCTCATTAATCACTGTAAACTATGAGCTAAGTGAACATTACATGTAATGGTGGCTGTAACGCACAAGATGCCGCAGAAATCATGCAGATAATTTCAACTGAGCTCAGATTATCTTAATTAGTTAATTAAGGTTGTTTTTTACATGAACCTGGAAATATTTGAACATGTTTGGTTTTTCAGAGTTGAAGCCATAAATTAAAATGATTTCTGCTCAAACTAAAAGTTTCCTGGTTATGGTTGTCAGTGTCAGAAAGCGAGAGCTTCAAAGTGACGATGACGGCCGCAGCGGACGGTGATCTCTCTGATGACGGCGTGGCTGAGATTGAGGTAAATCTCTCTCACCAGACTCACTCTGCTCTCTAAGCTTCATGCTAGAAAGTTAGAGGTTAAAGGTCATGGGACAAATAAAAAAATAAAAGATCTTGTTGGTGTCTAGCAAAGTGTGTATGTGTGTGCGTGTGTGTGTGTGTGTGTTCCTTCAGATTCTCCATCAGGAAGAAAACTCTCTGTCACCGGATCAGAAGACGGAGGTGTCCCCGGTCAGTCAGGCCTGGTTCACCACTAAAGAGGACAAAGACACGCTGACCAACAAAGGTTCACACAAACACACAACTTCACTACACAAACCTGGAACGGGACTGGTTTTAGACATGGAACCGGACTAGTTTGAGATCTGGAAGTAGGCTGGTTTTACTCATTAAATTAAATTGGTTTTATTTCTGGAACTAGACTAGTTTTAGCGCTGGAAGTAGGCTGGTTTTAGAGATGGAATTAAAATGGTTTTAGACCTGGAACTGGACTGGTTTTTGACCTGGAAGTAGGCTGGTTTTAGACCTGGAACTGGACTGGTTTTT
>JBAMHX010000026.1:3180396-3190992 GCA_037177515.1 Pseudomugil tenellus | reverse complement strand
CTGGTTTTAGACCTGGAACTGGACTGGTTTTTGACCTGGAAGTAGGCTGGTTTTAGACCTGGAACTGGACTGGTTTTAGACCTGGAAGTAGGCTGGTTTTAGACATGAATTGAACAGGTTCAGACCTGGAACTGGTAAGGTTTTTGTCAGGTTTCTAGATAAGTTTTTGATAGATTTAAAACAGATTCCAGATTTAATTTCTGGATCTTTATAATAATTTTATTGGTATTATAACATGTTTCAGAATTATTTTAGATTTAGTCTGAGCTTAATGGTTTGGTCTGGTGTTTATACAGATCTGGACTCGATCAGTCATTATGGTGCTTTTTTAGGGTTTTGGTGACTCATGCTTTATCTTAACGTAGCTGTTTGTCAGGTTTAATTGGGATTTTGGACTTGGTTTATACTGGTTCAGGACTGGTTAGTTATAGGTCTGGTTTAAGAATAGTTCAGAAGTGATCCTGTGCTGGTTGATTATAGTTTTAGTTTTACAGACCGAGTCGGAAACCAACTGTAAAGGTTTCAGACCAGTTTTAGGCTTGGTTTGAACTTTAGTTGTAGACTACTCATTTCGTACTGGATGTTGTTTATTTCTTGATACTAACTGGATCTAAACTGGAATTGGGTTTGGTTCTGGATTTGTTTTAGTCCAGATACTGATTGGATTTCATGTTCAAACTTGTTTAAAGTTTTTTTTTTTTTTTAGCAATTTTAACTTCTAGTATTCATTTAAGTTGAATAAACCTTAAATTAATTAAGTGATCTCTGTAATCTGAGGAATTTCTTCCTCTTCAGGTCATAAATGGAAACAGGGAATGTGGTCAAAAGAGGAAATCGACATCCTGATGAGCAACATTGACCAATATGTGAAGGTTCGTCACTATGTGCCTTTTTTCTGACTTGCTGAAGGTCGGAAAGTTCAACTCTTTGTTGTGTTCAGGGTCGCGGCATCCAAGACCCCGCTGAGGTGATTTTTGAAATGTCCAAAGAGGAGAGGAAGGATTTCTATCGCTCAGTGGCGTTGGGGTTGAACAGGCCGTTATTCGCCGTCTACAGGCGAGTTTTACGAATGTACGACAACCGCAACCACATCGGCAAGTGAGTTCCAGAGGAAGAGATGTCTGGAAACATGATCTACTTTACTGTTTATTAATTATTAACAAAACGAATGATCTATTTTTAGGTATACTCCTGAGGAGATCGAGAAGCTGAAAACGTGAGTAAACGTCTGATTCATTAAACATGAAAGAAATCGGATGTGAGCCATTTTGAATACATTTGCATGTTCAGGTTGCGGGAAAAACACGGGAACGACTGGGCCACCATCGGAGCAGCTCTAGGCCGCAGCGCATCCTCCGTCAAAGACCGCTGCCGCCTGATGAAGGACACGTGTAACACGGGTGAGGAAGACTCCGGCATCAGCTCCAAACTCCAAACTGTTTGTTGCTAATAGAAGTTTTTAAATCAGGTAAATGGACCGAGGAGGAGGAGAGACGCCTCGCCGAGGTTGTGTACGAGATGGCAGGCGTGACCCCTGGGTCAGCGGTCACCGGAGGCGTTTCTTGGGCAACGGTTGCAGATCGGGTTCGCACGCGCTCAGAGAAACAGTGTCGGTCAAAATGGTTGAACTATTTGAACTGGAAACACAGCGGAGGAGCCGAGTGGACGAAGGAGGACGACTTGAACCTCTTACGCAGGTAAAACATGAGTGTATCACACGATGAACCCTAACCCTACCCTTTAACGAAATATATTGATTAGTGTAGCATCCCCGACTGACTTAGGTGGTCTCTTTGACTGATGGTTGATATTTTTATTTTACAGTTGTGCATATCCACACACCGTAAGAGCTACAGGATAAACAAAATACAATAATTAACTCTTTAACAATACATTTGCCTTTTATTAATACACATTAATCATTTCTACTCACAGTTCTATGGCTAATCATGTTATTCCCATATATTTATTAAATTTCAACCTTGTCCTTGTCTGGTTTTACCCTTTTTAACAAAATTAACAGATCAAAATGCTGAAATGATATTTGACGCATTACATTGATATTAAACTTAGGAAAATTGTGAGGATATCAGGGACATGAGCACCCTCTTGTGGACAAGAAAGGTTACACTTGTTACACATTGGACAATTTAACTTAGTAAACATAACAAAATTGCATTTATTAATCACAAAACAATCATCAACCTTGTTTCCTTATCAATTAGGTGCTAAGAAACCGTAGTCAGCCAACTTTCAAACCGTTGAACAAGTGATTAAATTTGGAGGTGATCCGGGTCACCGTCTGGATCCAGGAGGGATTTTACGGATTCTTTAACATAGTGAGATCCTACAGGCCGGTTCTGTCTGCTGTTTCTCATTCTGATAAAGATCATGTGTGACTGAGCTCTGATAGATGGATCACCCTAAAATCAGCCTAAACATGTTTTTAAGTCATTTCCTAGACACACACAAAAAGTGAGGAGTGACGCATCATTTCATTACAATCTTTGATACACGCGATGACACAAAGCGTACAATTGAACATGACAACATGAGACTGTGTCATACGACTAGTACTAGTCTTAATGTGTCTTTTCTGCTAAAAAAAGAAGCTCTGTTTGGAAATGCTTGTCCCGCATGTATGTGGGAGTATTAACATAAGCCGCATGCAGCTCTATAGAGTCTCTTGTTGTGTTTTTAATGAATGAAAATAGAAAAAGTTGGGGGAGATTTAGTGGCGTATCCAGGCGCTTTTTTCTGGGCTTCCGGCTCGGATGTTTTGACTTTCGCCCCGGTAACCAAAGCCAATTTAAGTCAGTGTGATGTGGGCTATTAACCAGCAATCTTAGCTGCGTGATCTGGTTTTTTTACGGGAAAACTGCTGATTGGCGGAGGCCTTAGCTTTCCGAGTGCATTTCTAGTTTAGTTTATTTTTCTTTAATCTTTCTCGTATTTACTGTTTTTATTATCATCTTGTCTTTACTATGTATTTTACTATTCTTTTAAAACATTTTTGCTCAGTTTCACGGGATGTGGAAGTAAATTTATAAAGAAAAAAATACTTGATGACCATGCTGAGTGACGTGAATGACTTCTTTAGGACAAGTAAAGTATTTTATTTTGTTTAATTCAATTCGGTTGAATTGAATGTAAGTAAACAACTGTTTATGAAAAATATTATTTGCTTAGTTTTTATATCTGTTAATCACTTTTAGTTGTCTTAATCATCATTTTCTAAAATCTCTTATTAATTTATTTTAAAGATCATTTACATGAGCCACCCTTTTTCCTAGTTTGTGTCTCTATATGCCCCCCCATCACATGTTTTCTAGACTTGCCCCTGTTTTTAGCAGATAAAAGCAAATGTTGGTTCACGTTTGACGTTAGAAATACTGAGTACTATGCAACGTTAACTTGGTCAGTCTGTACGATGTTAGCATTTCACAGGTAAGAATTTCCCCCCCCCTCCCACACACACACACGGACACCTCCACTTCGTTTCTGAGTGGACAAAAGGAAGAATATTAACTTGGCAAATACATAAACCTGATGCAGCTACTTGTTTGCGCTCCAGTTTTAAAATACGATCACATATTTATGATTTGTTTAACTTCTGCCTGGAATTATAACATCCCGTTACAGGATATCGGTGCTGAAAGTGGAAGATGAGAACGAAATCAAGTGGGAGGATCTGGCGTGGGGGTGGAGTAGCGTCCGGTCCCCTCAATGGCTGCGATCCAAGTGGTGGAGCATCAAGAGACAAGTAGCCAATCACAAGGAAATCCCTTTTAGTGGTAAGGATTTTTCACACACTAATGTTTCAAACAGAACCTGAAACTCAGAAATTCAATAAAAAGAACCAAAATAAGTAGCAAAAATAAAAAAGAAACATCTTCAAGGAGAAGAAAAGCATCTCGAGCGAGACTTAACACAATTCCATAATCCCAAAAGTGACTGTTAAGGAAAATCTCTACAAATAGGTGTAAAATTAAAAATAAAATTGTTTAAAATTAGCCAGAAAGAAGAAAAACAGGATGTTCCCCGAGGGTCTGATGAGTTTCAACATGCAGTGAAATATTCCAAACTGGAGAAAATAGATGGAAAAAGATGATCACAAAGATGAAGGAACCAAAACAAACTCATAAAGATGCTAAATTAGCTAGAAAAATTCTTATTCAGCTTCTGTGTGCTTTTTCAGTTCTGCTGAAGGGTCTGGAGGAGCTGATGACGTCCCCACAGACAGCATCTGTACCAGGAAGTCCCTCCTCTTCCTCGCTGCAGATCCGACTCACCCGATTGGATGAGAGCAGCGGTAGCCCCGCCCCCGGCTCTGTGGCAGCGTTGCAGATTCCCGTCCAGATCCCACTGCAGATTACACATCTGGGTGAGACTCACACAACATCTGTATGATCATGACCCTGTTGTCAGGATAAAATGACCAGAGAACGACGTTCAAACAGAAAAGTAAAAAGTTTCTCGACGTCGTGCAGCTTCTGACTCTGCGGCAGCCAGCGACGCCGACACCATCACTCTGAACACGGGAGCCCTGCAGACCTTCGAGATCCTGCCGGTAATAACACAGGACACACCACACCATCAATATCTGAAGAGGAGAGAAATTTACACACTTTTTTCTGACTGACTGAAAAAAACACTATAATAAATGATAAAGTTGTAAATAGAGATACTTTGTTTGACCGATAATAGAAATATGGTAAAGATGGAAACAACTGTCTGCATCACACAAACAAAGGACGACCAATGAGAACCCAATAATGATAGACAAGGAAAACCGATCCGCAAAATGAGTAACAGATGAGTAAATGCCAACATAAAAATAAGCTTCTGCGAGGAAGCCATATTTTGGGGAACCATTCACTCTGGAAGCCAACATGTCAGGAGCCACCGCCATAAGGACGGTCCAGGATGTATCCACTGCACGATCCTATTGCTGCAGTACAGGACCTCCTCATCCCCATGGCAACGACCAGGCAGATCAAGCAAAAGTCTGCTTCAAGGATCCCCATTAAAAAAACAATAAACATGCTAAAAGAAAAAAACGAAAATAATCCAAAAATTATACGAATGAATGAAATTTTGTCCAAGAAGTTAATAAAAACAATGAGTCTCAGTTCAAAAACACAAAACAAAACATAAAAAAAGTTACTAAAATAGGTACTTTTAAATTTAAAAAGGTACCTGATTCGATAAGTAAAATAAATTTAATAAAACAAAACAAAATAATTAATTTACACAGTAAGCTAAAAAGGATTTGAGCCTCCCCTCTAATATGCTTAAAAATTAAAACAAATGGACCAGACTTGCAAAAATGATCACAAGAAAAAAAATCACTAAAAATGACAAATAACTTGATACAAAGATGCAGAACTTCGCCTTAAAAAGCCGAAAATAAGCTAAAATGAATGCAAAGCAACTATAACTCATTTATTGGTGGTCCATGAATAAAACTGAAATAAATGAAAGAAATATTCTTTGTATTTGTCTGTCAGTCCTTTCACCTGCAGCCCACCAGCACCCCGGGGACCTACTACCTCCAGACCGCATCCACCCAGAGCCTTCCTCTCTTAGCCAATAACGGCACAGTTACTTTGACGACGGGCTCCTCGCCCTCATCACACGAGCACATCATCCTTCACAGCCTGTCGGTCAGTTTGCTGCCTCTCAGTAAAACCTTCTGCTCTCCCTCTCAGGTGTTTCACCTGTTTGTTTGGTTTTCTCTTCAGACCGACGGCATCTGCTCCGGTGATGGCGTTATCATCCAGACAGTCTCCTCTGACCCCGCCTCTTCAGACACACTCGGCCAACAACAACTAGTTGTGGAGACAGAGGGGCGGAGCCAAGACGGCAGCCTCGATACCTCGAATCTCATAGAGGGTTCAGAGAGGGTTGAAACTCAGGAGCCAATCACAGAAAGTTTTACTGACAAGGTTTGATCGACAACTTCCTGTTTTTTATTTAAACATGACTGAATGTTACACATCAGATTAAACTGTGTGTGTGTGTATCAGGGGATGAGCTCCCCCTCTGCTGAAAGTCCAGAGGTGCATTCTGGGATACCGTCTGGCAGCACCGTGCTCATTGTGTCTCCCACCAACATCAGCAGCACACTGACAGGTGAGGAATAAATGACACCGATCACTTCCAACCTTTCATCTGTGCTCAAACCTGTCAGAGTTTATCACTTCTGGGCAGCAGCGTCCACACGTGTAAGACAGACGTTATTTATTTAGCAAACATTAAGCTAATATCCTTACTGTTTCTGTAGGAATTAATAGTAAATGTGCATATAAACAAATACAGTAAACCTCCATGAATGGAGGGAATGTGGTAGAAAAAACCCTGGTGTCACGTTATTACTGCTAAAGAATCTTTTACAAGCTGTTGACAGCTGAGATGGTTTTTACCGAAAGGGGAAGTTGTTAATATCACTATTTTAGTTTTTCTGTTTTGTATCAAGTCAGAGTCTGCACCTTTCCAAGTGTGGATTTATCGCCACCAGACATCATAGTGGCGTCAAGTACAGTCTCAGTTTGATGGCTCCTTCAAATCCACCCTCTGAATCTTTTTTGGCTCCAGATTAACATGTAATGAAGGCTACAAGCGATGCATGAGCAGCAATCGAGTGTCGGCCAGGACGTTTTTAATTTATACACAAGTAAATGAAGAGATAAAATTCAAACTGCTGCTTCCATTTTTTATGCATTATATTGGAAGAGATTATTGGATAAATATGGCATACGTAGTTGGAAGGCAACAGAGGAGTGGTGCACACTGGCTAGGCTGTCTCATTTCATTAATGGTAAGTGTAGACTGCGCACAACACTCCTCAGATTACTTATAAATGTGCTGATTCTGAATTAAGACAGCTTGTGGGACTTTATGTTTTTTTATTATTCATGTTTTGCATTTATTGACTAAAAATGAGTGCAGAGTATTCTTTCCCATCAGATAGTTGAAATGGGCGTGAACAAACTTCTTGTGGAGGAAACAACCACCTATATGATCGTTATGTCCTCTGCTGCCATCAAGTGGACAGAAAATGTTACTGCAGAATAAAGCAGCTGTCCTCTAATGGTACAAGTGTAACAAAAGATCACTGTCTTTCCTCAGATCCAATCTTGGAGAACCAGGATGGCTCAGACTGAGCTGGAGGACCACAGGAGGCTGCGTTTAACTGTGAGTTAAAGTCTCGGCTCCTGTTTTAAAACCAGGAAATGATCGTAACTTAAACAGACTCGGTCGATTGAAGGAAATGAAACAGGAGCGTCAACCTTCGGATAAAAGGCAAACGCGGCTCTTTAAAGCCTCCACAGTGCCAAAGAAACCTGAAAGGCTGTGACCAAGCCCAGAAAGACTTGATGAAGATGGACGTGTCTCCGCTTCCTCTTCCTGCCCAAATGTGATGCTAAACTGGAGGACTGAGCTAAGCTGAAGCTCGTTTTTATTTAAAGCTGAACATTATTCTGCAAACCTGATGAGCCTGAATGACAAATGGAAATATTAACTATTTAAATCTTTTTTCACTTTAAATTAAAGAATCATGAAGTTGTGGGAAACCTCGAGTTGTTTTTGTAAATTAGCACTTTTTCTGTCTTCTACCCCCATAACCCAAATATTGAGCAATTAATTTAAAAGAAATTCAGACCTTACTTATACAATTAGTCACATTTTAAAACAAAGAACCTGCAAAACATCTTAAATGAATAAAATTTATTTTAATGTCTGAATCAAACTAAAATTAAAAGACTTGTCAGTTGCATAATTATGTATTCAATAAAACATTTAATAAAAAAAAAAAAAAACACATTTCTTTGACAAAGTCCAGAAGTTTTGCTCATCTTAAATCATTTTACCCTCAAACTTTACTGCAGATCGTCTGTAAACAATCATCACTCCCTGTCCCAAATACACGTTAAATCATGTTTTTATTCATCAGAAAGGCCAAAAACATAGACTCCTCATTTACCTTCCTGCTGCTGAAAACGCCGTATTCTTCCACAGAAAGTAGTCCCCTAGTCGCCCAGCATTCCTTCTGTTTGATAGAAACTAAAAGGATCTTATAAAAGACAGATGAAGCACTGATCCTCGTGTTGTTGGTGTTTGTTGAATGAAAGAGACCGACATGGAGACGGATCAACCTCCATATGTTTCTCTGTGATTTGGTCAAACAGACGTTAAATATCTTTATTTCCTTCGATAATGTCTTGAAGTCAGCAGTAGCAGGAGTTCATGATGCTGAATTATACCCTAAATTTCATATGTCGATTTGAAAATAAAGGAGTTCAGCTGTAACAACAAAGCCGTTTATTAAGATCTTAGTTCTGCAGCTGGTTAAATAAAATGCATTTAGTCTCATTTCCAAACCTGAATGTAGATAAAGAATGAGACCGGAGTTTGTGGAAGCGCCGGTGTGAATGTGTCCCGCTGAAACAGACGTTTGCAATGCATAAAAACCAACGGCTTGAACTCGAAGCTGCAAGTTCAGCTCAAATTTACAAACGGCAGGTAAATTGTGCAAAACCCTCGATGGCGGATTGATTTGGCCTGAGATGCGAAGCGTTGAGCCGTTCTCGCTGGAAAAGTTGGCGCTGAGTTTAATCTGAGCTCTTCTGATGTATCATCAGCTGAAGCAGAGAAAAGCTGCAGCTTGTGTCTGAAAACAGACCTGGCGTGCTGCATGTGCTTATTGCTTGTTTACAGTACTGAAGACGAGGCTGTGCCGCCTTCCTCCTGCTTCAAAACGCTCACATGCATCTAGTTTAAAGGAAAATACTTAAAACCACAAATCACAACAATTGTTTTCCTGACACTGTAGGCTCCCTTGAATGCACCACGAAGGTGTCTTAAAATTTGTGCATCATCACTTATTGCTGCTTCCTCTGCGTTTCAGTCCCATCCTGAGGAAATTCCTTTGGCTGGAATTGTGTGTGGAATTCCAGGAATTTTTTTGTTAATCTGTTTTTATTTTCTTTACTGACTTGTAAAATTGTGTTTTGGCTCCATAACTCTCCAACATCCAACAGGTTGTTTCTACAAAATTTTCTAACTTAATTTTTTTTTTTTATTTTAATCTGGCAAATTAGACTTTAATTGAACTAAACCCTCATTTTTTTGTCTCACAGGGTAACCGATTACCCAACTCCCATTGTAATGTTAATTTCAGGAGGATATAAAGTAAACAAGCCGTTTTAGACCCATGTAACCAAATCTAATCTGTTGCTTCCAGATGTGTCTGCGGTCATTATAAATGTTTATATGCATGTAAACACAGTTGTTTATGTTGAAGTTTATCCCCCAGCAGGCAGATTTATGGCCCCTTGCAGGACGTCATGGTTCCTGCACTGCGACCTCACGTGTCCACAGTGTTTGCACAACTTAGCAAGTCTTCGTGACTTTGGCTGCTTTTTGGTCTCGGCATCCTCGGCAGGTTCAAGTCAGTGTGTCAAACATTGTTTTGGTCATGTGATTCTTCACTCTCGATCAGTTTTCCGTGTAAGACTACTGCTTGTGCTCCCATCCTGCAAGGCCATGTCGTCCCTTCTTCCTCCTCCTCCGTCATTACCTGACATCAAAGAAGTAGAGGTTGGCACATAGACACAGCAGCACGATGGACGCCAGCATGTAGTAGATTAACTTCCTGAATTTAGGTTCCAGGTCGCCCTGCCGGTACCAGAATATCTGAGGAAGAGACGAGGGACAGATGTGTTAGAGTCCTCAGAGAAGGAAGGTTATTGTTTACAAAGCACTGAGATATTTTCTGGTCTTCATTTACTAAACAGCTGTGTTAATGGGCTGGTATGAAGGAAGACATCGTCTAAAATAAAGCGAGATGAAACTAAACATGTGAAGACACCATCTTGGTTTGTCCTTTCTAGGCTTTCTAGAAAAAGAAACTAACAGAAATAAAGCCGATTTATCTGAAAACTACCATCTGACACAAATAATGCAGCAATAAAAACAATCACAATGCAAATATTAAGATTTTAAATGATGTTTTCAATCAACTAAATACAACAATAATCATTCACAGCTTCCAGCTGAACTAATTATGTTCCTGAAAGATGCGTTTTGGAAATGAGCGCCTCCACCTCCTTCGTGCTAACGTGAACAATATTCATTTTAGAGGTTTCATGTTTTGCAAACGCATAAATAATTTCTAATTTTACTTTTGGCTTCGGCTGAACAGCAGCGGTTTTCTGTCCGAGGAGGACTTTACCCGCCATCGTCATGTTACTGTCCACTTTGCTTTAAGTGTAAAGGTCAGAGGCACAAACACAATAATTCAGTCTGTGAACCAATCGTTGCTAACAAAGGAAGAAAAATCAAAACACAAAGTGATAATTTCTTAATTTTTTCCAAACATCATATTTTATCATTTAATCACAGATGCAAATATTCTGTAAGCTATAAAATTCAGGAGCACTTTAATCTTCTAAAAAAAACACACAACAGTATTTTACATGCATTTGTGACTTGTTTGTGTGTAGACCAAAGTCCAACAAATGTGTGTGTGTGTGTGTGTGTGTGTGTGTGTGTGTGTGTGTGTGTGTGTGTGTGTGTGTGTGTGTGTGTGTG
>JBAMHX010000026.1:3155546-3168094 GCA_037177515.1 Pseudomugil tenellus | reverse complement strand
AACACAGTGGTTCATTTCCAGGCATTTGTGTCAAACTGGCTCAGTGTTTCATGAGGCTTCAGTTTCACCATCCCTAGTCATAACACAAAACAGAAGTCAGGTACTTATCCGATAGGTGAAAGGAGAAATCCGTTGTCATTCCAAGAAAGGAATAAAATCCAGGCAAGAAGAGTTAGACATGGGCAAGGCTAGAAGAGGGCAATCCAGGATCAAGGCAAGGTCATAGACAGGAATCTCGTGTTAAGAAGAACCCACTGGCTATCACATCTGGCATGAAGCAGGGACAGGAGGGAGATTAAATAGGGCAAGGAGCAGGTAATGACAATGGGCAATCAGGGAGTTCAGGTGGAGCAGATGAGCCTGATGAGGTGGAGGGAATTCCAATAGGAAGCCATCATGACAGGTTATTACTGATTAACACATTTTTCATGAATTTTCAAACATAAATACTTGCATTTTTTATTTTTTCTATTGGCTAAAAAAATAAAAGAATTACAGTAGACTACCAAATGAGCTATTTTGTTACATGTTGATGTTTAAATTTTTTTATGAACAATTCTAATGTTAATATTGTCATTTAGCTGAATTTGTTTTTTTCTCAATAACATAAGCTAATTTAAGTTAATTTTTTTTCAAACGTGTTTTCTTGTTATTGGAATTCAGCACAGCTTGTTCATATTTCTAATGAAAATATGTGTAAATCTCCTCCCAGAGGCGAAGAAGAAAAACTCTTTATCATATGTAAAAGTTTAACATGTGAGACACGGTGAGGTCAGTACATAATTCCCCCTCATGTTACTGTCACATGAGGAGAGAGAGGTTGAAATTAATCCTCACAAAAGCAGGATATGTGTTCACAATAATCCTTCAGCTCCATGCAGTGAACAAAACTTCATTGTCGGTATGATGTCATGCACTGTAGAAGCATTACTCTGTAGCGGAATATTGATAGTGGTATTTATTTTTCTGATTTAAACCTGTTTGCAAAATAAGATTTTTTTTTCAAATCATCATTACATCTTAATATGTAGCCAAATATCAGATTTTTTTTAAAAAAACTGCACATGCTACACTAAATGTTCTCTTGTAGGTAAGCTTTATTGTTTTGACCATTTTTGATAAATTTGTCTTGTTAGGATTTTAATAACAGGTCTATTATACATAAAGAATTGATAATCATGACCTGTAGGTTAACTTAGATTAGTAAAGATTCAGTTAAAATGAAAGAGAATCACATAAAGTCACTACAGACAATCAGATATCATTTGTTATTCTAAGTTTTTTTTCTTTTTACACCAGGCTTTTTCACCAGGCTTTATAAAAACAGGTGGCTACAGCGTGGTTAATTAACCTTCATTTTGTCTAAAAATAAAGCATGTAAATTCAGTGAGAGAGGGAAATATTAACACAGTACACATTGTCCTGTTACCTTATGATCTCAAACACTAGCTTCGTGCCTTTCTTGGTAGATTAGGATGTTTATTTTTATACCCATGGCTTCAGATATAGTAGAGTAAAAGATAAATCAGTTAAATTATATGCTTCTTAGATCTGCGAACTTCCAAATTAATTTGAGGCTTCAAACAAGAAATCAAACAACAATTAGACATCAATTTGAGTGTGAACACTTTTTATTTCTTGAAGAAAATCAATTAAAACAAATAAAAGATTATCGCCATACATTAATTTAAAGGAATGGAAAGAAGAAAACTCTTATATAAACTGCTTCTTTTTTGCATAACTATCGGAAACAAATACAACAAAGAAATTTAAAAGAAATAAAACTAAAGCGTTTAAAACTTATTTCAGATAAATATAAAAGGCAATTTCTATTATTTTATTTTACATTCTTATTATTTTATTTTAGCTAGTTTAAGAGGAATATCAATCCAAAAACAACGGAATTATTAACAGCAGCTGGCGGTATTACCATAATCCAGCTGGGCCGCTGTAGAACAAAAAACCGTAGAAGAAGAAGCTCACCTCAGTGGGCGGGACAAACAAACAGCGTCTGTGATGCTACTGAAGAATGCAGGCATTTGTGAAGAAGATTATTTGACAAATTTCGGCAACTTTTATCAGAAGGTTCTGAATAAACATGAGTTCGTTTGCGGGTCGAATGAAGGAGTATCCCTACATTTCTCTGGACCGGTTCGACAGGGAGAACCTACATGCCCGGGCATATTTCCTCTCCCACTGTCACAAAGGTAGCTAGCAACATCAAAGCTGCGACGCCGCTGCTGAAGCTAAGTAGTCGAAATATTTAAGTTTTATTCCTCTGAACAAGTTTATTCATTTTTACTCTCAACAGATCACATGAAAGGACTGAAAGGACCACTGCTGAAGAGGAAACTGCACTTGAGGTGAAAATAAGTGACGTTTAATTTTTTGTTGACATAAAGTGACGTCACACTGTTGAAGGCAAACATGTCTCCCTGCTTCAACACACTTGAGTTAAATTAATGATGATGAATTCTCAGAAAGTGTCAACAAGGTTTTGGACGACTCAGGAGATTAAAGCCCTGTCTTAACAAATAAAAGAAATCGGACTAAGTGTAGCTGGAGACTACGTTTTCTAAATCTGAACAAATAAACTTCAAAATCTTGAAATAAAAAAATTAAAACTTAATGTACTAAAAGTTTAAAAAAAGAGTGTAGGATTTTAAAATATTTATTTTATATTTTTTTTTATAAATGATTACATATATTACATTTATACATGTAAGATAAATACAAATAAATACATTAATGGAACAGAAACTTTTCCTCAGCAAAAACAGTTTTATATTCTATAAGGTCAAATGGTACAAAAATCTTTGTTAATGAAATAATAAAAAAAAATCAGCAAACATAAGGGAACAAATTAAACCCTTTAAGACCCAGTGGAATGAAAAAAATAATAATAAAAGGTTTTTTATATGAAGGTCTATTTGTTCCCTTAAAAATATGTAATTAAGATATAAATAAGATTTATTTATTTTTTTTAGGATCATTTAGAATTTTTACCATGTGAACTTCTTTCAGTGTAATCTGCTTTTTGGTATCAATATAGAGGCAGAAGACGAGAATCAGTTTATTCAACAGGATTTTTTTTTTTTTTTTATCAAAATGTAACCATTCAGTGATGCCTAATGTCTCAGAAACTGTATGTATTATATGTGTCACGCTGGACTTTAATAGGATAAAACTTCTTTCTGGAAAATGAGCTAATTGCACTTTAAAAAAAACTTCATGACATTAGCTGAAAAAATAAATTGTGTTGTACAATAATTGGTGAGAAAGATTAATTGTTTATGGGGTTGTTTACTAAAACAATGTAGGAAGCTTTAATCTTTTTTTTTTCCTGTAGAGAGATAAAACTGAGCTTGTTGTCTGTTTACAGTCGTACAGTCAGGCTGTACTGCTCCTTTGTGACCAAAGAGCTGCTGCTAAACAACCCAAAGTATGCTTTTTGGGAGGAATACATTGTAAGTCTATCATCTGGTATTTCACAGTCGCACTGTTTGTTGTAATAAGCTGGAATCTCAAGTTTCTTTGTTGTGAGGATTTATCAGGTTCCACTGGAGCTGGAGAGCCCAACTCAGATTTCTCTTGTGGATGAATCATCTGGGGAGGTAAATGTTTTTTCTTTCTGCACTCATAAGTTTAGACCAGAGATCTCCAAATCCGGTCCTCGACGGCCGGTGTCCTGCAGGTATTCCCTGCTTTTCCGCAGAACACCTGATTCAAATGAATGGCTCATTAACAGATTTGTGCAGAACAAGCTGTCGATAACATGAATTTTAATTAGGTGTGTTGTAATTTAAAACTTTTAATACCTGCTGGACACTCGTCCTAGAGGAACCGCTTTGGAGATTCCTGTTTTGAGTCTTTTAAACAGCCAACAACAGTCTCATCAACACATTTCATTGTTTTCTTTGTCAGAAAGAAGAGATTGTTGTGACGTTGCTGCCTGCAGGTCATTGTCCCGGCTCCGTCATGTGAGTCGGATAACTCTAAAGCGCTTTTATATTTCCACGTGTATTCTTCCAACAGGCTAAAAACACTTGATGAGTTAAAACAACAAGCTCCACTAAATGTCCAGCGCCCTCGAGCGCTATCACTTAAGTGTCACCAGTTTCTCGGGAACAGTAGGCTGTAAATTGTGATGGATATTTTACCCTTTAGGTTAGTTTTCCATTTATGTCCTGTACAGTAGGTTTACAATCTAGATGCAAAATATTGGTTTAAATCAGAGACTGTATGGTAAATCCACAATGCTAATGCCAATATTTCTGACATGTTGCTAGGAGACATTAGTGTTTCCTCCTGGTTAATGGGAAGACATTTACCCACATCACTACCAATAATTACTCTGTTTTGACTGTAGTTTCTTATGTGTAACTTGCATGCAGGCTAAATGAAAAGGGGTAAATCCTGTATTCATGAACTCGGTGGCTGTAACAGGTAACTTTGCTGTTTCAGCAGTACGGCGGTAATATGATAACAAAGAGCCTCATTTAAACATGATATGACAGCCAGATTCTGCTCTGACGTCTATTTCCAATCAGTTTTCCATAAGACTGTAAGGCGGCCTCTTTAAATGTCGGATAAAACTGTTTCATTCTGTAGAATCATTTAAAATGTTTTTAATGGTGAGATATATCATAACTTGTTGAATTTAATAAAAACTTATAAAGAATATTGGATCCATTTTAAGTCTAAATACAATCCATAAATTCAAACAACGATTCAGCTTGTTCAGCTGTGCTCGTTCCTGTAATGGACATGACTCAATGCCCAAGTCCCATCCTGGACATCTACCATCCTGCAACTTGGCGACTAGGACCTGTCAAGGTTTCCATATATCATGGTACCGATGCTTCCTCGGCATACATGCATGTTACCTTTAACATGTCACGTGCTCGAGGTGCAACATTGACTTGAACAGGCGCTCATGCGAAAAAGAGCACGAACATGAGATAGTTTTGAGAGCAACTTTCAGATCCTACCAGGACAAATGTGTTTATACATAGTTAACCGCTCCCATGTACGCAAGCGTACACGGCAAGTATTCAAGCATCCCTCCTTCAACAAACTTGAATTCCCTCACACGGATGTCATGCAGCTATGCAGAGGGTTGGTAGCGACACATTGATTTAATTCAAGAGTGTTGGAGCAGTTATGCAGCACTGCAGACCTCCAGGAGCGGACTTGGTGACCCCTCATGGAAATGAGATAAACTACATCAGACTGTTTGGTTTTTAGTAAAAGAGCTCAGTGTAAACCTGTTCTAGAGAGTAGAAAACCTGAAAGTACTTGTGTTGTAAGTTGGCCCTATATAGAAAACCAGATCTAAATAAATGGGCACCTTTTAGAGGAGGCCGTGGGGTGCCCCAAATGAATATCACAGGTCTCTGCAATTTATCCCACACAGAAGTCTTGTTTGAAGCAATAAATCAAATAAGATTCAGAGGAAAAATCAGCTTTCATATCAACTTTGATGTTGTTTGTAGGTTCCTGTTTGAAGGTTGCCAGGGAAACGTGTTGTACACGGGTGACTTCAGGTTTGCTGCTGGCGACGCATCCAGGATAGAGCATCTGCACTCCGGCAGCAGGTTAGTCATCCGTCAGGCTGTTTATCCTGTTTTAATGCAGGTTCTCAGGACTCACTGCGCTGCAGTTCTAAAGGCTCATTGTGTTGCAGTTACTCCTGGTTTGCTTTTTTTTTTATTCCTGTTTTAGTTAATCGTGTGATTTACACTGGACGCACTGCAGTGCATGTTAGCTGCACATCAGAACATTTTATATGAAACCACTGATTTTTTTTTTTTTTACAAGTTCAGTAGCAGAGAGAACAACGGTGCACAAAGAATTCAGCAGTTGAATTTAACATTTATTAACATAAATATATATATTTTTTCATGCACTCAGGAGGTTATGAGGTCTGGGAATGTGATAGACCTATTCTTGCTGATGCAGTTCAGTGTGTGCTCCATATCTGACACGTTTACAGTGTTTCACAGAGGTTGGAACAAAACTGCAGCACTGCTGGAACACAAGCATCTGGTGGAAATGGGCCTTTAGACTTGTTCCTGTTCAAATACACCTGATTCAATGAACAAACCTTCTCATCAAGTTGTTTACAGAGCTGTGGGTCTTCAGGACCAGCATTCATCTTGCTCAGTTATTATTTATAGGCTTTATAAGTAGCATCATGTTTCAGGTGACACTGCTGCTTTTTGCCTCACAGGGTGAAAGATATTCAGAGCATTTATCTGGACTCCACTTTCTATGACCCACGCTTCTACCAGATACCCACTCGCGTGAGTATTTTACCAAAATGCTAACGTGCTGTATTGTATCACCTTTACAACAAGGTAAAACTAAAGCTTCAACATGAACAACACAGCTTGACATGTAGGGGACCGGCCGCCCCAGATCGTTGAAATGACAGGTTAAAGAGAACGATGTGTTTGTGTCCAGACTTGTGGTTTTGTAGCAGTAATTCATGCAGGAATTGTGTTTGTAGGAAGTTTGTTTGGTCGGCATCTCGGAGCTTGTTGGAAACTGGATCAGTCAGAGTTCGTATCATGTCGTGTGGCTCAACTGCAAAGCTGCGTATGGATACGAGTACTTGTTCACCAACCTGGGAGATGAGTTCAACACACAGGTGAGACATTTACGAGATTTAACGTAAGCGAGAGATGGGGCGAGAAGCTCGGTCATCCCACTGCCTTGGGATCCCCCCAATGAGGTGGCAGATGTGGCTGGGAAGAGGGAAGTCTGCGGTTCCCTCCTTAGGCTTCATGACTCGACCCCGAATAAGCATTTGAGAATATTTATTTCACTTATTGTTAAGAAAAAGCATTAAATGTGGACACAACTGGAAAAATAAATTAATATTGAATCTATCTAAATAAATGAAATATTGTCAGCTAATAGTGTTTTTAAACAATTGTATTTCAATATATTTTATTTATACAACACAAAGGCATGAAAGTTTGTTTTTTTTGTCCATCATTAAAGCAGAATGATGGTCTGCTTACTGTGTTGTTGCCGAGGAAATTTGCTTTGTCAAAAGGAGCTTTATGTATATATTTATATGCAACGATCCTCTTGATAGTTTAAATTCTGTATTTATTTTAACTAAATATTTAATTAGAATTTACATGTCATGTTGGACCTGACCGGAGAGGAACAGAAAGAAAAGAGAAAGCAAATAGAATACAGAAAGGGAAACACTGCAATCCACACACACACACTATACCATCCACCACACCTGAACAGAATTCCCAGCTTCCAGTACACTGGGTGCCAGTAACATGATATTTCTATCTATGCAACATGAATATTGATGTCATGGATCTTGTTGAAATTAAAACTTAGCTGTTGTTGACAGTTTAATTACGGTTTTGTATCTCAGGATAATATTTAACACACGAACGTGGTAACGCTTGTTGTTTTGTTTGGCTCAATCCAATCATTTCCAGCCGATGCCGACGGTTTGAAAAGCACATGATCGGCCCTAATTAGGGATCGGTGTTTGTCCGATCCCAGAGATATTGCTTCCTCACAGCAACATCAAACCTGATACTAAAAATCAGAATTCATGTAAAATGGGATAGGTGGGGGCTTTTATATGCTTTATCTGTGTGATTAGGTGTTTTTATTTTTGGGTATATAAAAGCCTTTTTTTTTTTTTTAACTTGGATTTTCTCTCTTCGTCATACTTCACAGCTAGTTAATTTAAAGGAGAAATAAGGAGGCGCGCAGGTGAATGAAAATATGTTTGTGGTTTAATGTTTTTCCTGCAGATCCATGTCAACAGTCTGGCCATGTTCAAGAAGATGCCGGAGATTCTGAGCTACGTGACAACCGACCGAAAGACTCAGATACACGCCTGCCGACATCCGAAGGTTCGTTTTTACGCTTTCTCTTTCCGGATCTGTGTATCTTTTTTTCTTCTTTAAATGTAAAGTTTTTAAATGTGATTCATCTACGTCGTGTACGTTTTTATTTTTTATTTAATGTTGTGGCCAAAAGTCACACCAGTAAAATACAAAGAGCAAAACACACAGACAAAAACAAATTTTACATTTAAAGCATCATTAAATCATTTTAAAACAAGTTTTAGGAAAGTAGCCAAGCTTTTTAAATAACCTGGAAAAGGTTGGTATATTGGGACAGTATCCATAAAGTAGAATTAAAATCCCAAAGGCGAACCAAAACTTGTCATAAGTGAAGAAAAATTAGCATTTTTATTGCGAAATTTCTGTTCCTGCTCGTTTCAGGTGGCAAATATGAGTTTACATGCACATCCATACTTAACAGGAATGTGTGCAAGTAAACCATCGCACATGCTCGTAACCTCAAATATAGCATGAAATGTTTAAACGCTGCTGCTCTGAAGAGTAATAAACAATGGAAAAAAATGGGAAGCTCGGGTACTTAAATGCTTTATTAATTCACAGCGGCTGTTAACTTAGCGTAGCATCAAGAGAAGAAACGAGGCAAGTTCCAACTTTAAATGTCATTTTTATCTTTTAGCTGCTTTCTTACAGTTACTAAGTCCTGATGATCCAACATCTTGGAGAAAAGTGTCTGCTAAAAGACTGTTGAATAGAACAAAATAAATCAAGTATTTTTATAATATTTTATGGTCCATCGATACTCTTTTATTAAAACCATGTTTTTTGCCAATGAGCAGCAGCTAATCTGCATATCTAGACTTGTGAAGTGCAACAACATTAGACTTTTCCTTTAATTCCTGCTGATAGTGTTGAATGTGTGTGTTTGCGTGCAGGATGAAGAGTTCTTCCAGTCCAACAGGGTACCTTGTGGCTGCATTGCAGACGACGGCACTCCGCTTCGCATCATAAGCATTAAACCGTCCACCATGTGGTTCGGAGAGAGAACTAAAAAGACCAACGTGATTATAAAGTAAGAACACCTGCAAAGGGATATCGGATGTCTGTTTTTACTCATTTTTACACAACATGTACATTCATATCAAACTGTTCAAAATGACAAAAAAAAGAGTGAAGCAAAATATATCGGCATTAGAAATTGAGAGTTGGACAAAATCTGTCTATTAATAAAAAGCCAATATCGAATGTCTTTATTTCAAAACAATAACTGAGTTCAAGTCATTTTTAGCGACATAATGGATACTAAAAATGTTTTTTGCTGGTTTTCCAGAACAGGAGGTAGTTCCTACAGAGCCTGCTTCAGCTTCCACTCCTCCTACTCTGAGGTAATTTATTCATCATCACAATGATCTGATTGTCTAAACTGCAATCTTTTTTTTTTTTACTTTTGACTTTAAAGAGAGAGTTTATCTTGAAATCTAACAAAAAGATGAATCACCTTTTTATTTTCAGTTATTTTTTTATTTCTTTTTTTATTTATTTAAACTTTTTTTTTTTATAAATGGCAGATTAAAACCAGAAGTTAAACCATTTATTCAGAAGGGATGTAAGTTTAATATGTTTAATTTGGTGTCAAGCTGAGATATGTAAGTAAAGGAGTAAAATTAACCTTTTGGATTATAAACTAGCAGATTCATTTATCTGGGAACTGATGAAGTTATATTTAAGAGTAAAGTGTTGTTATTTTACAGAAACATGCAATACGACTAATAAATAATACTTGATATTATGACCATACGCAGCAATTATTTATTAAATAGAATCTAATCACATCTCATGTTATGATTTATTACTGATGAACCCCATTTCTGTTTAAATGAAACAAAATGCTTTTCCAGAAGGTGTCTAAATATTTTTAGTGTAACTTCAGAGATGATTGTAAATGTATTGTCCTAACATTTAGAAAAGAGGTGAAACAAGTTTGTCTTTTTGGTGGCTCAACAATAGGATTAACTAGTACGGAAATAAAAATGTCCAAAAAATTAGCTTAAGGCTAACGTCAATAGAAAACACCATTGGTAGGCTAGTGGTTAGCGTGTGTGAATAAACTAGTGGGATGACAAAAACGTTGTCCATCAACAAATGTTTACCTTAATGATATTATTTGCTGTCAGTTAAAAATGGATGAGAATATTTGCAGAAAAAGCTTTTCGGAAAATGAAAGATTACATGAAAACATCTGAACTTCTTGCATATTCTGAATAAACTATGAAAAGTCTGAAACAAAATATGTCTTTGGAGACTAAGATTAATTTTTTCTATAAATAGAAATAAATAAAGTTCGTAATTACCTGACTGTAATAATTGATTAAAATAGAAGCAACATGCTGTGATTTAAAAAAACACCTAATAAAACATAAAAATGATAATAAATAAATGTAACCAAGTCATCTTATTCTATCTGATCCCTCTCTGCTCTGTAAATGATAAATCCTACATAGAAACTCTAACTGGTCCTTTGAAGCTTCTTTTCTATAAACTACATTATAAATTATCATTTTCTGCTTCTTTTTCAGATCAAAGATTTCCTGTTGTATCTTCGGCCGGTCAACATTTATCCCAGTGTTATCCCGATTGGCCGCTCGCTGAGTGAGGTCACACAGATGTGAGTGAGACTTTTACATGGGCAACAAAGTGTAGGATTTTGTGTGACAAGACCAGAGATGATAAATGCATTAATGAAGATAATGACGTTGACTTTGTTTGTTCAGGTTGAGGCTGATGTGCAGGAACCAGAGTCATCAGGCGGCGGTCGCTTACAAACCTCTGGGAGTCCTCAAACGCAGCAGGGTGCAGCGTCCTACTTACGGTGACTCAAACACAAAAGCAGCCATCACATATTGACAGAAACTCTCCACAACAACACGTGTTACTCCCTCTGTGATGGTTGTTTACAGATAAGCCTCGGTAATTTCAGGTCGCAGAGATGAGCGACTGACTTCTCACTGGAGCAGATGCTCTAAAAACACTTTCAGCACAGTTTCCTGACAGCCTGGTGCTTAAAAAAGTAGAAAATAGTAACAAAGAGAAAATTAAACTTGTCTGAAAGATGA
The DNA here is from genome assembly GCA_037177515.1 of Pseudomugil tenellus. Taxonomy (NCBI): domain Eukaryota; kingdom Metazoa; phylum Chordata; class Actinopteri; order Atheriniformes; family Pseudomugilidae; genus Pseudomugil; species Pseudomugil tenellus. The sequence continues at coordinate 3,157,131 of JBAMHX010000026.1, read as the reverse complement.
TCCAAGATGATCAGCGTTTCAGTTCCAGCTAACATACGTTTCTTTAATCTTCTGGGACTTTTCAAAGCTCTTCTTCTTCTATGGTTTTATGATAAAGTTTGGGTTCTGCAGAGGATTTATCCCTTCATCATTTTTTAGTCCAGTTCTGTGTTCTCGCGACTCTGTTTAACTTATTTGCAAATGTCTGCTGGGAATTTGCAATGCTACGATAACTATCAATGCAAGTTCACCCAGTCTTCAAACCTGATGAGTAAATCTGATGCTCAGTGACAACATCTGCACAGCTAGCTGCTAGCTTTCTGCTATCTCCGTTTCCTATTTGCTGCCAGGACGCTTTAAAGGAATACTCCGCCCTCAGAGTGATGTTCCTTCATTTTGTACTCACCCTCATGCTGATTAACACTCAAACACCTTCTCGATATTTAATATGTAGCCGGAGATATGAGGATTTTTTTGTTTTGAGGAAATTCCCATAAAGTGATGTTGAACGGCGCCCGAAGTAATCCAATGGTTAATATATTCTTTTTAGCATAAACCGTAGCATGTTTTCTTCCCTGGATGGCGTCATCAAAGTATGGTGGCCACGGTAGACCAAACCATACGGGAGTGCTTACAGCCCCTATCTCTGCCAGTAATACAAGCCTAGAAGAAGAAATACCTCTTTACAGTCCTCTGGGAGCACGAGGAGGACGAGGTTAGCGTCTCCCCAAGTTGGAAATCAGCAGAAATGTTTCCATTCGTCTTTCTTTCTTCCTTACACCCCTCTCGTGTTTGTCCGCAGCTCGGTTGACAGCAAAATGTAAACAGGCGGATTTCTTCTTCAAACCAGATTCGTCAAACCAAAAGACAGTCGACACACAGGTTCTCTCTATTCTGATCATCTCATGTGTGGTGTGTACAACGGAGTACATACATGAACAGCAGAGTATCAGATTAATCGCACATAATATTCCAAATATCTCATAGTAAAAGGTGATTTCATAGAAAACAAACAGGAAGAAAAAATGATAATCAGCTGTTTCCTTTTTGAAAAAAAACCTCAAAAAAGAAAACTGATGATGGACAAAGTCATGGAGACGGTGGGACTGCTGGGAGAGCAGCTTGGAGAGCAGGGCTGTGTGCAGGGCTTGACCATCCAACCAATAGAAAGCCAGACATGATGTTGGCCAATGAGGTAGCCTCTGTCTCCGTTTGGGTCATTATTTATGACAAACTGTCATAAATAATAGTTTCGATAACTTCTCATATGTTTTGTGTCGTCTTGGTGGGATGTAAAATGTTTGCTGTCGATATGATAGTTTTTTTTTTTTAATTTTATTTAAACTTGTCTTGTCCAGCATTAAAACAGGCAGATAGTGTGGATCTGTCTGTTGTGTCTTGCTGAACAACTTTGCTCTGTCAAGAGGAACAATATGTATATACAAAGTTCATCTTGATGATCTGAATTCTTTATTTATTTTAGTTACATCATCGCTGTCAAGATTTCAATGCGCTGCTGGACCCGATCGGAGGGGACAGAAAAAGAACAAGGAGACAGAAGAAAGGGAGAAAACAAACAATACAGAAAGAAGAGACAGATATACAT
>JBAMHX010000026.1:3121755-3137883 GCA_037177515.1 Pseudomugil tenellus | reverse complement strand
TACAACAAGGCAGTGACAAAATGAAGACAAGGCGGCAACAATACAACGACAAAGCAGCGACAATACAACGACAAAGCGGCGACAATACAACGACAAGCAGCAACAATACAACGACAAGCAGCAACAATACAACGACAAGCAGCAACAATACAACAAGGCAGTGACAAAATGAAGACAAGGCGGCAACAATACAACGACAAAGCAGCGACAATACAACGACAAAGCAGCGACAATACAACGACAAGGCGCGACAATACAACGACAAGCAGCAACAATACAACAAGGCAGTGACAAAATGAAGACAAGACGGCAACAATACAACGACAAAGCAGCGACAATACAACGACAAGGCAGCGACAATACAGCAAGGCAGCAACAAAATGAAGACAAGGCGGCAACAATACAACGACAAAGCAGCGACAATACAACGACAAGGCGGCGACAATACAACAAGGCAGTGACAAAATGAAGACAAGGCGGCAACAATACAACAAACTATCATATGAAGTAAAAAGGTCCATCGGCATATTTAGTGGTTCTACCTGAACTTGTGTGTTAAAACACGGAAACCCCCGCAGTGTGCCCCATATGTGTCGAACACCTGTGATTCACATGTCAACATGTGAACCAAACATTTTCTCTACATTCAATTCACATCTTCTCCGCATCACTCATGTGTCATCCACATGAGGTTCTTGTCTCATCTTGATGTCAAATGTGCTCCTTGTGACTCCACATGTGTCAACCCCATGTTTTTCCACACACAACAGGTGATTAACAGGTTCTCCATAAACACACATACATACAAATCCTACAATCCACATGTGATTCACACATGTCAATCACCTGTAAACCACATTTTTTAACAAGTGATTCACATGTGTCAACCACATGTACAATGAAAAATAGAACTTTCTAAAAACGAAGAGGTTTAGGCCCTTTAAGAACATCATAAAGTAAAAATATTTGTATTACATCCAAGATCTATTTCTCTTTTGACATGTCAGTTATTGTGGATCTACAGTTTTGCACCAGGGAACAGAAGAGAGGTATCAGACAATAGAAAACAAGGTTTTGAGCAAAGTTTTCCTCCATAATAAGGAACATAAAGTCATCATGAACTGGACAAAAATAGAATGTGGCTTGCATGAACCATAAGAGGCATAAAAATTAAATGGGTACAAAATGAAGTGAAAAGTAAAAAACTGCCTGGTAGACACAAACATGTCTTCTGCTTGTGATTTCAGACTCAGCCTCTAACGTTCCCTCCATGTCAGCAAACTTCTGCAACATCATAACAGCTTGATATGGTGCCGCGGCAGCTCCTCCTACTGTATATTCAAAAACAGAATAAAATAATACACAACACTGGGTACGGTTACATGATATTTTAATTCCAAATTATTAATTCTGAATGAGCAAGTTCTGAATTAAATTAATAACGCTTTGGGTTACCATGGAAATTTTAATTCCGAATAAAAGGGGATGATACATGGGATGATGTTTTTTTTCATCTCTTAATTCTGGCGTGATAACGGAAGTGACGTAATCACGCAACAAATCCCTTTCTGTTTGTAGCCTTAGCGGCTAAATGGAAAACGATCTAATATAAACTGTTTTAGCTTTAAATTTGATTCAATTTTTGAAGTACTAGCTTGTCACAAGTATATGACTTCATTATATTGAGCAGCTGAGGAGGAAAAGAAAAATAGACAGACCGAAAATATCCAAGACGGGAGGCGAACTTTTTTTTAAAAAAAGCAAAAAATCTTTATTACATTTACCAAAAAGCAAGACGGGAGGCAGAACACTCAGCATGTGCGTCATTGCAGCGGGAGAAGGTGGGCATGTGCAGAACGACCAGAATTAACCACGAGAGGAATAAAGGGTTTACATGAGACAGGAATTATTTAATTCTGCTTTAAAATGAGGATAAACCAGCAACATTATTCAGAATTAAGTTTAATTTCGAATTAACAATTCCACTCAGAAGTAGGTGTTTACGTTGTTACTTTACGTCTGTTTAAAGTGGAATTAACTTTTATTCAGAATTAAAAGTCCCATGTAAACAAGGCCAATGTATATTAAACTATCCAGAAGTTTTAAAAAATAGACTCTGATGTGATTGATGTAAAAAATGCAGGAGAAACAGCAGAAAATCAGGATCCATCCAGTTCCTCATTATGTCTCAGAAGTACTTTGTGTTGCTTGACCTTTGTTCTCTGCTCAGACCTAAGATGAGTCATGTCGCCCACACTGCAAGCTAACAACCAGCTTCTCACCTCCACTCACCTCAATTACAGGCAAAAATAAATGATCTTCAGGATATAAATGACTGCTCTTCCTGAATGCAGCATGAAGTGGAAATGACTCGTGTACTCGCTGAGGTTCATCCTGGAGTCAATTAAGAGCTCCAACAAGCAACTGAGATTCTACATCTGTATCTGGTATAGAAGCTGACAGAAAAATGTATGCTTTGTTTGCTTCTAGTTGTTACATTAAGATTGGAAAGAGGGATGGGCATAATTAATCGATAATCGATCATTAAGATTTTATGTTGACTTTTTTTCTTAAATCAGTAAAACTAATGTAAGTACTGTTGTGTAGTCAGTCTTGATGGAATGCAATGGATTTTGCTATGTGGGGATAATTCAACACTTTACCACACAAGGGCAATGCTCTGAAAAGGAAACTCCATCAGCCTGCTCAGTTACCTGCCAGTTTCCGTGTATCTCAAAAGTAGTCTGATCATAAAGAGGTCACGGCGAAGTGTGGCATGCAACCATTTTAATTAAAAAAGTTATGCGGTTCACTGCCAACACTGCAAAGCTGTGTTTAAGTACAACTCGTCCAAGATGCAAATGATGCACCTCTTGAAAAACGTATATCCAACCCTGGTTGGTGGCGGCGCCTTCTGCTCCGTCTCAACCAAACATCAACTCTGTGTTAGGAGCTGTGATGCACAACAGACAGAGACAATTACCCAACAGATCTGCAAGTTCACTGAGATGGATATGTTTCCCTTAAGTATTGTTTAGACTGAAGGTGTGTGACAATTGGCTTTATGCAACGCTCCACTACTTCCTCAACAGAAGACGGCTCCTTGTTTCCTGTCTTTCATTACCGGAAAAATTTGTCCAGGTGTGTCTGACCTCAGCAATCACAACAGGAATGTTCAGACACACCTGGACAGTTACAACAGTCTGGAGTTAGTGCCTTACATGACACTATATCATGATCTGCTCCACAGTTAGCGCCCATTACAGGAAGCAGCCATATGCCCAAAACGCTTATAGGGGGTCTCTGAAAGGTTTTTTTTACTGGAAACGAAGAGCATCCTATGATTACCCTATCTGGTAGGACATTCCCATTAAATGTGATTAAGACTGGAGCGTTGGGGTTTCCTCCTTCTCAAGCCTTAACCCGCTTTACTTCACATACTGCCCCCCCGATGTTATTTCTAATCTCACACTCTGATATTTCTGCACAAACCCCAAAAATCACTCCTTTTATGATTTCTTTTTTTTTTTTTTTTTTGTATGACAGCAACATCTACCTGCCTGCTCTTTCCCAATCTTCTTCGCCTTCCCCACTTCTTCCTTGTTAGTACATATCACAGGAAGCGCTCCGCTTGCGAGAACCTGAGCATCCAGGTCCTCACCTACACATCTCAGGGATTAACAGCTCTAAATCCACCTCCGATCTTTTTACTTAAAAAGAACTCTATACTCTCCACTTGCTTTCGTCATTTTTATCAAGCCACGTGTCAGCTCTACCACACTTTTTACTTGCTCTCTCCTTCTCACCAGCCTGGCTCTCCTTTCGTCCAACTCCTGAGGTAGAGCCTATTCGAGCCTGAATCTTTATCAATCAATTAATACCTTAACCACCAATGACTCAAATCGCTGACAAACAAGCACATCCGCCCAAAAAAAAGTCAAGCTCTACTCGGTTCCTGTCCAAAATGGCGGATAAACAAAAGTCAAGCGACTCAGTGATGTCATCTGGGCGTACTGCTCGGTGCGCACTCGATTGTGCGCACAACGTATCACCTGGTGGGCGATGTAAAGATTGGACAAAAGTGAAGCCTGCAGTTCACCTTTCATCCACTAGGAGCTCTAAACCAGAGCAAATCACAATAAAAGAGCAACTTCACAGCAGAAATAAACATATTTGCAGCCTATTATAAAAACATTTCAGGTTTAATAAGTTAATTTTATCTTAATGAAAACTGTGATAGAATAATTTTTGTATAACTTATCTGTTTAGATGTAATTTAATATTGAAATTCTGCATATTTAAGGGTGATAAATGTCAAGCAAGAAGTCAGAGTGAACACTGTATTCAGACAATTTTGGTTTTAGCCAATCTACTTCTATTTGATGGTGATGTCATGACGGCTATCTTCTTTTTTATGTATGTAAGGATCCCCATAAACCCATACCAGACACTATAGTGAAAGCAGCTGACACCATTATTTAAGTGTAGCGCTGAAGTACAAATTTTATATAAAAGACTAAAACACAAGTTTTTTTTTTGGTAAAATCATTACACAAAAATAGAAATGCCTTAATGCCTTAATGACATTAAATAGTTCTTTTATTGATCTTTAAAATTGCACCTTTAAGCCATAGAATTAAAACTACAATCTATTTTTGTTTCTCAGAGTTATCCAGCAGCAGGACAACTACACAATCTTCAAGTTTACACAAGTTTTATGGAGGAACGGTCCATCTCAGACAGCTGTAGAATGGCCATTTTTTGTTTCCACCAGTCCAAAATGTCAAACTATATAAATAAATGCAGCTACATAATGTTGGTCTCTACAGTGAGCTGACATGTAAATTCATAGTAAATTCAGCTGGAACACAGTAAAACATGTAAATAGTTATCTCTTTCTCAAAGAAAAAACACAACTTGTAGTGAAGACATGATAGCAGTCCAGTACATAGGACTGAGTAAAGTCTGGTCTAAGAGGTGCTGCGCTTAAAACATGCACTTCAGGAGCTTTCCAGATGTTTTAGTAAAGATGTTACGCAGGTAAACCAACAGTCTCTTCAGCAGATTTGGACCTTTTTTTCTGATTTTGCTGTGTAATGTGCAGTGGGTGGGAATGAATTATCCCTTTAAACCAAGGTGCAGTTCCTCATCATGAACACAAGGTGAAAGTGTTGTTACATTTATCCCCGTTTGTGCCTTATTTCTTTTAGATCAAGAAAAAAATATCCTTAAATGTTTAATTATCGCTAATTTTAACTACATTAAAAGCAAAAATTATACTTTTTTTTTTAAAAAAATCAAGCATTTAAAGCAAAAGAGCACAAGTACAAACTATTAATACAAGGTGAAACATGTATGTTTACTTACGTCTTGTTAAGCCAATCAATGAAAAAAGAAAACAATTGATTATTCATAAAATTACTTCAGTATTTTGCATGAAGTACAATGCAGAAATATGCAGCTTGAATTTGATGCTTTAAAACAAAATTCTGTCACAAACTACAAACTTATCTAAATGGTTTACCTGTTTGAATGCATTCTGCAGATCATCTGGAGGGTTTGTACTAATTTCACTGGAAATGTTCATGGTAGAAAATAATCATTCTAAACATTCAGCATTCTGTTGTTAAACTTCTGGTTAACTCAACACTTCAGCTAGCTACAGCTCATCAAACAAACCACCTGTAGCCGCGGCTGTATGGAAGCCCATTCAGGACAAGTAGACATCCAATATGAAACGACGTACCCAAAGGTCCATTCAGTACAAAAATGTGGAAGTTTATTTGAGTCCAAAAAAGTAACAATAAAGTCTAATGAATTAGAAAAGATGAAAAAAGTGGAGGGAAAACAAAAAAAAAAAAAAGAGAAAAAAACCCCAGTGAATAAAAAACATCAGTGAAATTAAGTCAACAGACAGAATTGGTGACATATTTATTTTATTTTCATTTTCCTTCTATAACTAGGCTTTATTTTTCTTCGGGTCAACGATCACATTCAGCGTACTGAGCGTAAAATAAAACAGAAGAAAGGCAACAATGATACTGAGGTCTGACGTTTCAGGTGACTGAAGCCAGCAGTCACTGTTGATCCAACAGGAAATAAAGTAAAAAAAAAAACAGTACAAAAGTAGAAAAACCTGATATTTGGCATGTAGGTCAAGGGAAACATATCTGCCCTGAATAAGACAAAGTTAGTAAGACTACTGTTAAGATCAGTGTAAGCTTCAATTGTTTTATTTGTCCTGCTCTGGACATGATACTGTTAACGTCCCTCCTCCTGCTCAAGTTTAATTTCAACTTCTAGCTTTCAATTAAAGACTCTCTTAACACATGTCTAAGTAAATATATGGAAGAGATCTACCTGCTGTTGTCTGTTACAGCATCAGTTCTCATGACTTTTTTTCCAGTCTTTTTTTAGACTTTGCTCCTTTTTCAGTCAGTATTAGTCCAGTTCTTTAACCTGATCACTTTCAAAGGAATGTGTTTTTGTTTATGACTGTATTATTTAATTTATGTATGCATTTATCATTTAAGATAAAACAAAACAAAACAAAAAAAAAAAACAAAAAATGGCTCCAAACACAGGAAATATCTTAAAGAAGTATAAACTATTGAAGATATGACAGATAATATTGGATAATAAAGCTGCTCAGATCAACATCAGGTCAAAACAATTAAACATTTTTTTTACTTAAAGACTTTATTAAAACATGCAAACACATATTTAGTTGATCCTATGAATACTGTTGGTTTCTATTTTTTTTTTTTACCCATCATGTCCTGAGGTTTGAATGCATATTTACGATCATGCACTGATGCTGGTATGGTTTTTTAACGCTTTTTGTAGTGATATGTATCTTATTACCTCAAGATAAAAGATTAGTTGATATCCGATACCTGCAGCAAGAAGGCAAAATGTTTTTAGCCAAACTAACAGCGTGTTTTAGCTTTAGCCCAGCTACCTCTATTAGGTTGTTAGCTCCTGTTAGATCTGAGTTAGCGTAGTTAGCTCTTAGCTACATGCAGTTTGGAGTTTGATTACATCAATCATCCACCCCCACGCTTGGTTTTGCTTGATTTTTATACCATTTTCTAAAGAGGAATGAAGAGGAAATTAAGCTGTTATTTTCATATTTTTATCATTTTTCCTAGAAGTGTGCATGCACATGTTTAGTATTTTGTTACTTTTAGCAAAGCGGGTGTACAAGCAGCAGTAGAGGTCCATGGTAAAGTCAGTAGTTTTAGTATTTATGTGATAAAACTATGATATTTAAACATCTAAAGGTTTATAGATACAAAAGATTCTTTAATAAATAACAAAAAGGTTGTGAAAAATGATCCACCATTAGGTGATTTTTTTTGTTTATCAGGATTCTTGTTTTGACAAGAATACTGAGTTTAGGAAAACCACGACACATCCAGATATCGATCAGTAATAATGTGTACGAATACACAGCGCTTGACGGGATTCACACTAAGGCTCTTTTCTCTGGTTTAAACCGACCCAGTCTAAAGACAGCTGTCTTTACTGTTGAGGGTTATTTTTAAAGAGCTCCTCCTAACATATAAAATTACTGTCACAACCTTATGTAATAAATCTCCTTCACATGCTGGAACGTCGCAGTAGGCTGCAGTGGAGCTTTTTCCTCCCTTGTCAACCTCCCTGACGTGCCTTTGAAGACAAATCCATATTTAACACCAACATAGAGCATAATATTCCTGCAACTTCACGTTGCTGTGCTAGGCTAAATTCTCATTTATTCCCTTGATCCTGAATTTTGTTGAGTTTCTCCTCGTGTTGTGTGTTCTGCTCACATTTCTAAGTTAATATTAAGCCTGCAACAGAAAATCCAAGACCTTGTCACACCAGTGTTTAAGGAAATCATTTCAGCTTCATGCAAAAAGAAACATCTTCAGTGATGAATTAGCATTAACATTTATTGCCAAATAGGTAACTGAAAAGAAGGTAGAAGTGTTTATCCATCCAGATCTGAAACAACAACTATTCTACCGCAGTGGGAGCTCATTAATGTGTGCTTTTGTAGTGTTTATCTGTTTGCTTGCTTGTATGTAAAAGGCCAACTTTGTTTTTGGCTTCCTCTTAAAAACTCTTATTGTTTTTAATCTTCAATCTAACTGCAGGAAATACTTATTTGGGTAAGGAATTTTTTTAATTGAGATTTGGTTTTATTGTTTTTAGACTGTCAGCTCGAAAAAAAATTGTAACTAAGTCTCTGAGACAAGATGTGCCAAAGAAACTTGAATCAGGTTCTTTCTTTTAATTAAATTTTCTGAAGGGTTATAATATCTGCCTTGTGAGAAATCTGTAATTATGTGATGAATAAAAAAAAAGTATTTTTCCTGAAATTGTTCAAAGCAGTAAAACAAATTTACCTAAAATAAAAAGACCTAATACAAGCTAGCTCAATAATTTAGATGTTAAAACATTGTGTAATATTGAACCTTGCAATGTTAACAATTTATTAAACCCAATTTATTAAAGAAATAAATTAAGAAAATCAAATAAAAAAATTGCTCAGGTTAGCATGCTAGTATGCTAGCCATTCATTAATTATAGTAATTCATTCATTTCAGTAACCTTTGTGAAGTTGATTTTGCACAAACAAATATATTTAATTTCTCCCGCACCTGCCTTGGACCAGCAGCCAATTAGGTTCTGCACAATGACAGTTGTGTTGGAGCAGGGATACATGGAAAACCTGCAGTATTGTGGCCCTCGAAGACTGGAGCTGGTCACTCCTGTTCTAGACAATCCGTTTTCAATTCACATCCCTAGAAATCCACAGAAAATTACGAGGTCAGTATTGAGTTGTATAGCAGACGTGCAACCAGGGGAAGCAACAAACTGCAGAAGAAGAGAAAAAGGAAGAAGATGAAGCAGCAACTACCTAAAAAAAATCCCCTTGTTCTTTCAGACAAATATTCTGAGAGTTTTTCTGCATGTTTCATAATTTCTTTTAGCTGGTTTGAAGTCCTTCCTCTAGTCAGACAGACTACACCAAAGTGATATCCAATATCTTAGTATCAAATTAATGATGGTATCAATAATGAAACAGAATCATTTTGAACCTCATCACCTGATTGGACGCTTTAACTTGTGCAAGTTATTGATATTTTCACATTTGTGACTGTTGAGGCTTCAGCAGAAGTAATAAAATGCTTTGAGGGCAACGTGGGAAGAGGACTATTTGATTGTTAGCATTACATTAGGGCACCGCTGGATGTGAGCGGGCTCACTGCGTATCAGAAAAGTGTAAGTACTGGGTCCATTTTATTTGGTATTAGTTTCAGAAGTTGATGGAAGACTTATAAAACTATTACAAAATTTTCAGACTGCAATTTTTTCGTATATTTTTTGGCATAAAATGCTGCATTAGGAAGCAAAAATGGATCATTTTCTTAAATCTCAGAATTTTTTAGGCGACTGTAAGAGGTCTCAAATTCTCAAAAGTGATCAAAAGGAAAAAAACAAACAAAATAGACAAAAAAAAACAGAAATAAACTGGACAAATAAAAAGTCTAGCCTATATAAATGTGCTTGGCATAACACCACCTTCAGTAAGTATGGCTCTGGTGTCAACAGGCATAAACTGATATTATTAGCCACTGGAAAAATTCCCAATCTGGTTAAGTTCTGAGCTACATGAGCATGGCAATCCAGTTTGTGCCCATTACTCATCCCAGTAACAGAAAGAAATAAAGAAAAAAACATTTAAACATAATCCAGCTGTTAATAATTTCTCACTGGTTTTTCCACCATCCTTTCTTTGTCTTTGATTTTCTGGTGGGGACAAACAGTGACGGGCAGTGACGGGCATACCACAACTCTTGTTTCTGTACGCACCTTCAGATAAATCCAGAGAATATCCGTTATTATTTTCACTTTGCAACCAACTGGACCTTGCACAGACCACCAAGAATCACCAGTCTATTGGTGATCGCAGCAAGGCCGCTAAGCTTGTCCCCATAACCAGGATGCTCCATGTGGGCTTCGTCATGGCGACACCTCCTTCTACTCCCGGTCTAAGCTGTAATGTGTAGTTACATGTAGGGGTTGGGTACACTTGGTGGGAATTGGCTGGTGTGGGATCGGCTGTCGTAAGGATGCGACGTAACATGAAGTCATGCTTCAAGGCGGAGTACTGATCTGGACCATATGGGATGTTGAGTGTTTCTGTCAGAACCTCATGGCCCGGGTACGTCACCTGTCCATCAGAATAGAGGAAAAAAAAGACATCTATGAGGGAAATAGAACATTTTGGGTTTGTAACATTCCTCTTAAGGTGGATTTGTAAACTTTAGATGTGTCTCAGATGATGAAATAATGATGGTTCGCATCGGGGCTGTGGGGGGGTCTGAGCCAGTGTATTTACAATGAAGGTGTAGTTTCCAGGCAGCAGCAGCCTGTAATATTCTCCATGTTGGTTGGTTCTGAAAGGACACAAATTCCTTCGACCTTCCACCTCCACCACTGCATTCTCCACTGGCGTCCCCGATCCATCCATCACACGACCTTTCACACCTGAATGCAAACAGAAACATTGAACCTGGCCGAGACTGATGTCAGTGGGGGAAAAAAATCAGATGGACGGCGAGGAACTCACCCAGGTGGACGTGCCGCATGAGCGCCAGCAGAGCCTCTCTGTTGTCTGTCCACAGAGCAGGAAGTTGTGCCAATGGAGGAAACTTGCAGCAGGATATTTCAAGCGTTAGCTCCAAGCATTGCGCCCACACGTAGTTGTAATCCTGCATCCCACCTGGAAATGCACACAATTATCAGTTAGTTCCAACATGCTGCAGAATTCATGATCTACAACGCTTAAGAAAAAGTAACAGTTCTTCTTCACATACTTGCTGCTTTTTACTCACCTTTTAATAATATTTGTATCTGAAAAGCAAAAAAAAGGCTCCAACAGCACAGCAAAGAGACAGTTTTAAATGACATATTTAGGTTTGGGTCACAAATATATAATTTATCTGATTCTTTTTTATAAACAACAAGGTGATGAAGAGCTGCTAGCTGAAAATATCTGAGGAAATTATACCAATAGAGGACGAAACAAGACTAAGCACTAAAAAAACTATACAGCAGATGCATCTGGGTCTACAGTTGATCAGTTTATGATTCATAAAGTACCTAAAAAACATCTTTTGAACAAAACAAGATTAAGCTAAGCTAAGCTATTGAATTCTCATCATCTCCAGATGCTTACCCTCCAGCGGATACCACTCGTATCCATTGGTGATCCCGTCTAGGAAGAGTTTGCTGTCCTCACAGCTGTCACCTTTATGCATGGAGGCGTGATTACGCGAATACACCTTGGCCAGGTGAACAAACACGTCGTTGTCAGGGGTGACGCTGGCTGAACCCACCAGCTCTCTGCCTGCAGAAATAAACTGATGAGCATTTGTTTTTGCTATCCTACTCGTTCACAATCATTTAAAGTGTGCATTTTGTTGTTCCAGTCTGGAGACACACGTCTTCATAGTCAAATCCTCCAGCAGGGGGCACACTAACACTGACTAAAAATAACTAAAGCTCCTGCTTCCTGTCTCTGAAATCCCTAAAAGCTGATCTGAAAGCTAAAAGATGATCAGCAGTTTTTTGTCGGAGCATCTTTGTTCAGCTATTTGGTGACATAAGTGTTTGTTTACCTCCGTTGCTGTTGTCATAGGGATAACTGACCACCAGAGCTCCTCCGTGAAGATTGGCAGAGAGAACAAACGTCTCAGTTTTCAACCAATCCATGACAGCCATCACCTGGAAAGCATCAAACAGCCAATAAATACAGCTTTACTTGTATGTGGGATTTAAATATTTTGAGTGCAATGGAGGGGTTTAGTGTCGGATTTGTTGGACGGATGAAATGAGCTGAATGTTTGTGATGGTGAAGGAATGTTTTGGATTTGCTGCTCGTCGCGCTGACGGGTTGGACGGGTTTAGCTGCAGGGGAGAGGAGCGGTGGGCTGGATGAACTCTGTGTGGAAGATGAATCAAGCTGTATTTCTTCATCAAGCTCCACACAACACTTCTCTGCCGCACCCCGCCATCTATTACTGCCAAACTAAAGTATCCTCCCAGTCATAAAAACCTTTTATATAATTACTTGTTGAAAGAAGCAAGACACCAGTTATTTACTGGTTGGTTTGTCATAATAAATCAAATTAAAATGGGTTTATCATAATTGACAAACAGCTTTCATTAGAATTTTTATTTTATTGATTTATGTTGTATCTTTATTTCGGCTAAAAATTCAAAGAAAAGCAACTTTTAAAATCACAAAAAGTCCAAAATTAAAAAAGATGAAGATTATAATGTGTCCATTATAACTTAGATATTGCAATTTTCATAGTATTTCGTGAAAAAAATCACAAACTATAATAACCCTGAAATAATAACAGAGATGAGTTTTGTTCACAGAGTACCGACTTAAGCATGAAGCAATTCTATCCTTTTTATTCTTTCATTTCATTGAATAATTTTGAACTATTATTGTAGACTTTTTTCACATAAAATCCTCCAAAAATCCATTTACATCGAAGTTTTCAACTGAAAAGGAAAAAAGGCATGTTTTTCACTGGATTTGACACATCTGTAACTTCACCAAGGCTTTCATAACTCATGCATTAGAGGGTTAAGATGTCTAAGTCATGGAAGAAAATTAAATTCAGCTGTTTTCGTTTTTTGATTTGACTGGAAATGATCCACTTATACTGGTTACTTAGCAAAAATTGTAATAACTGAAAACACTGAATTGCTATCCACTGAGGTTAGACAATAATAAGTGATTTTATGACTGACCTCAGCTTCTTTCTTCGGCTCTTTTGTTAGGGGCTGCCTCATTTGGAGACCAGTGAAAGCATCAGGAAAATTCCTGTTCAGATCGACGCCGTTGTAGTTGAACCTAAAACACACACACACATACACACGCACACACACACACACCAAAAACTGATCAATACAGCACAATTTAATCTCAAACAAGCTACTGAGGTGTTTCTTTCATTTTCTGTGTTTATTTCAGTGATATTTTCAATCTGTTTACCCAGGAGATAAAACATTTATGTTAATTCTGTTTTGTGGGAGTGTCAGAGGAAGTAAACAGGTCAGAACAGCAACAGATAATAAAATTTAAATGAAAAGCAGTTTAAAATCACTCTTTCAAATATTCAGCAACTTTGTATGAGCTCAACTTTCAGTCAAGTTAAAAGGAAAAAAATCAACAGCTCCCCAAGTTTTCTAAAGAATACAAGTCTGATGAGATGGGATGGGATGAGGCCAATAATCGCTCTGCTAATGGAAACGAACCAGTACATGAGTCTAAAGCATGTCATCCAACTCCAGAACACAATGTGAAGAGAGTCTGTGATAAACTTTGGCTTATGTGGTAATCCGTTTCCTGAGGACATAGCGTTCATTAATCAAGCACAGACCTAAAAGTTGTAACATCAGGGCTGTATTTTTTTTAACCTCAAAACAAGTAAAAACGTGTTTAAATTTCATTTTTTTTCTTAACAATCTGGCAGGTTTAAGCAGGTTTCACAGTCTCAAGTAATTGGTGTCAGCATAGAAGCTACAAGGTTCATTTAAAACAAATGTGGTTATCTAATCTACAATAACATGATGTTTTCCATCCCATAGTTTATATTTCTGTTTGGCTCTGAAAGAGTCCGTGCCTCCGTTT
Organism: Pseudomugil tenellus; assembly: GCA_037177515.1. Taxonomy (NCBI): domain Eukaryota; kingdom Metazoa; phylum Chordata; class Actinopteri; order Atheriniformes; family Pseudomugilidae; genus Pseudomugil; species Pseudomugil tenellus. The sequence continues at coordinate 3,124,178 of JBAMHX010000026.1, read as the reverse complement.
TCTCCGTAGAAACCATAGACTGTAGACGGATGGAGCCTCTATGACGTCTCCAGCAGGATTGTGAAGAGATGAATTAAAGGTGGGCAGGTCTTTCCATCGCCATCATGCAGCATCACTTGTGCCGTCGTGATATGTTTCACGTTTTGACAATAAAGTTATATGGAGCGTTTAGGTTTTTATATATATAACTATCACGTTATAATGTGATATGGCCAATTTTTCTTTTATTAGGGTGACAGCTCTGTTTCTTTAGTCATTCTTCCAAGTTACTGTCTTTTTTCCAAGTTACTGCCTTTTTTCCATGTTTGCACAGCTGCACTTTGCGATTAAACATCAGGTGCAAAATGAATTAAATTAGTATTAAATTATGGCATGCATGGCTTTCCGTACTTACTCTACAAAAGTAGATATAATTAGACCAGTGGGTTAAATCCTTCCAGAGCTAATGAACCTGCAACACTATGAGAAGTCTTAATCAGCTTGTTTTATTGGGTGAATTGCCTTTTAATAAGCCTTGTGTTGGTCTACAAACAGCCAAATGATGCTTCCTGTGTCAATGGGCCAGCAAGTCCTGTTAACCTGATCGGTTTAATTAAATTTATGAACATAAACTTTACAGCTTCATATTTCAGGCATGAATAAACTTTTTTTTATTTACTTCACATCAAATATATTAGATTTGAATGCATTTTTGTGGAAATCATTCTTGTTTTTGAAAAATAAAATGTAATTTTTCTTGTTACATTTAGTTTTTCCGGTTTCTACCAAGGCTGCACTGAGCAAGGCATTGGGTTTGAAAACTGTTTCCCATGATCCTTTGACTGCACGCAGGAAGTCAGCACCTCTGAGATTCAATGTCATGACAGATTTCCGAGCTGATGAGCCAACAGACCATCAGCATTTTTTATAACGTCCCCCTGCAAAATAAGAATCGCCCTTTTTCATTAAAAAAAACAACAGCTCAACCTGAACTTCAGCACATTTTTCTGCTGCTTATTTGTTAAAAATCTTACGAACTGTGACTGGATATTCCTAAACACACTTAATGTGTAGCCATTAACATAAATAAATAAATCCTGAGATCTTTCTTGTCGTGATCAGAGTGAGAGTCACCCGTAAAACAAGCCTAAAACATCTCATTTCCCCAGCGGTTGTGATCATATCAGGACCAGGAAGTAAAGCCAGCAGCTATGTGAGATCATCCATCTAAATTTAACACATTTAAACATCTCATCTTGTTAACTTCTAGTAAAACGTTTCCTTATAAGGGGTGGATTTAAACGCAGCACACACACTCCATTAAAGCCAAGTTTAAACCAGGCAGTGTGGCGGTTGCTGAGGGGAGTCTTCATAAGGAGGCTGTGTGAACTGATAAATATAAAGACACACAAACACAGCAGTCTCCTTTCCACAGTGAGGAAAAAGAAGTCAAAACACACATAATTGGATACTTAAAGGCTTTAACTGTGTAAGCAATCTGTGTGTGATATACATCTTCACTGTGTGTGTGCGGATTCCTGCTAATCACAGTATTTTGGGCGTTGGAGCGTTGCATAGTTTAGTCTTGACAAAACAAACGTGCAGATTGTATGGGCGGTTAAGTGTGTGTGTGTTTAACAGGTATTTGATTAACATTTTACTTCATGAAGTTTAAAGTAACAGAAACATTTCATTTTTACTGACAACTTTTATCTGCTGTGTGTTTATTTAACTTTTCAGCCCAAAGTTTTATTCTCGCTGGGGAATTTAACCGAAGCCTTTTTAAATAGTTTCATGAACACTGATTCCTGCATTAAATTGGAAAATATGATGATTTATTTTAGACGGAGCTCAGAAGAAAATGGCTATTTCAGCCTGGCTGGTTTCCCATCTCTGTAGGTGGGTTGTGCTAACTTGGCGCTCTTCATCTCTGTTGTGTAGATGTAGAAACTAAAGCAGTACCCAGAGCCATGGGGACAGGAGCTCAAACAAAGCAAATAAGCTACAGAGGTTAGATGTTGCTTTTAGAAATGTAACTTTTTATTTGGTACCAGCGAGACGACTCAGACAAAAAGGCAGAAATACGTCAGTTTCTTAAAGGGAATCGAGATATTTATCGAGAGATAAAAGTAGTTGGTTGGCAGAAAGAGAAAATATTAAAATAAATTATATTGAATAATGGGAATGACAGACTTTAACTAATTGTATTCATTTCAAAATCAAGCCAAACTTTATTTTTAATGTATTTTAATGCAACACCAGGGCAAAGCTTTTTACTTAAAACAATTTTAAAATATTTTTACACACTGTATCAGTATGTTTAAGTATAAAACATCAAAGTCCAATAACACACACCGGATCATATTTTCTGTCACACACACACACACACACACACACACACACACACACACACACACACACACACACACACACACACACACACA
>JBAMHX010000026.1:3101815-3119664 GCA_037177515.1 Pseudomugil tenellus | reverse complement strand
ACACACACACACACACACACACACACACACACACACACACACACACACACACACACACACACACACACACACCCATACCCCCACTCCTCTCTGTACAAACATAATCTCTGACTCATTGTTTCTGTCTGTTCAACTGAAACAATATACAATACTGTATATATATATATATATATATATATATATATATATATATATATAAAACTGGAGAGAAACATCTGAGGTTTTTAAAAAATTTTAAAAGTTTAACTTTAATCCGTTTTTCTTTTAATCATTATTGTAACACAAAGAAACTCTACACAGATCGCCATGGCTGTCCTGGCTCCTCCTGATGAAGATCAGAGGCCTTTACTATTAAGCTGAATTTTATCTCATCAAGGTAACTTCAAGGTTAACCCTGGATTTGAACCACTACAAAGCTTGTTCACTTTTTTCCTGAAGTAAATCACCATGGTAACATATGCTGACCGGTTAACCTTTTTATTTCTTTAACCCTGTCCTGTCCAACGCAATAACATACAATGTTTGCCATAATTTGCCAGACAAATTTGTTTTACCAAGGGAGAAAAATCACTTGATATTTTGAATATTTTTAATATAATTATTATTGTAATCCAAATCCTTTAATATAAGTTCTGATACAACAATGCTGAACTGAACGGGGACACAATGAGAAAAAAACGTAAGTAGAAAAGAAAAGAACAGAATAGAAATGCAAAAAGGAATAATAGTCTCAGCTGCCATATTTACTGTATTGGCTAAAACACTATAAACTACTGCAGTACTACTATTCTTCTACTATACTTCTACTATAGCCAAGTAGAATAATAATATATGCAAAATCCCAACATTTGTCGCACATATTGCGTAGAAACACACAAATGTAGAGAGGAGGACTTCTGTAAGCATGCAAGCGTGAGCATGTGAAATAGATTAACTGCTTGCAAAAGGACCGTGACCCCACATCAGGGGCGGGCAAGGAGGGGCCCAAGGCCCCAACGGCCCTGCAGCCCCACAACAGTCAAAGCAGAGAGAACACCCAGCAACAGCGCAGACAGGCTAGCGGACAGTCCCGACCTTTTCCACATTCACACACCCACACAAACACCTAAATGCACTCAGAAGTCCCAGCAGCTCCCACATGCGGCCCTGGAGAAGCCCCCCAGGCAGAACAGCGCCCAGCAGCGCCTCCACCTACATCCCCAGCTAGGCAACGACTCCATACTCACATTAGAAGTTATGTCTGGATGAGAGGGTCCTATTTATCATGCAATAAAACAAGTAACGTGCTCTTGTACAGGTTATGTTCTGGATAAAGAAATCAAGGATAAAACTAAACTAACCAAATATCTCTCTAGGAAAATGTTCATTCTTATGATGTTAATGCACAGATATAGAGATGGGTTATTAGAGACGCATCCTTCTAATGGAGAAATAAAGTCTTGTCACTGAGCGTTGAAGTATGTTTTGTTCTTGACTTCTTATCAAGTGCTGTTTAGTTCCACAAGGGCTGCACCAAATATGACATTAATAATAGTTCCACATGGCAGAGCTGCTGAACCATTCATTTATGGATTGTAAAACAAGCTGCTTGTGGTGTCACAGATGGGAATTAGTTTTAAAGAAGAAACTGAGGAAGTTCTCCATGAAACATCTGCTTTTGGCCTGATGACGTGTTTAAATTCTTTATATTTCTGAATGTCTGCGCTTTAATGGTGAAGTAGCTGCTCTGCAGGGTTTCTCCATGTTTGCGATTAGTCAGAGGCTGAAAAGCATGCATAATATCACTTATCCAGATCCTAAATGTCCGAGTAAGTCAACCCAGCTAACGGAGCAATACGCTGGGTTTATTAATCTAGCCACTAGTGTGTCCATACACCAACAAGCACATTAATAATTTCACGGAAGACGTCCTGAAACTCTTCTGGACTGGGCCCACTCATTAATCACCAAGCAGACATGGCCAGGCACTGTCTTCATCTACTTTTAGTTTTACCGATAATTTATTTACCATGGGCTGAATGGTGTCACTGCCTTATATGGTTATTGATTGCAACTGATAGAGTGTCTGAATGTTTGTTTGTGATTGTTTTTATGTTACCTGTCTGGTAAACCGATTTGCCCTTCTGAGATCAATAAAGTTGTTTGAATTGAATTTGAATGAGCGTATACATAATCAGATTTTCCTGTTTATGCAATCGAGAAAAGGTTTAAATCAAGCCTAAAGATCTTGATTGATAACAATTCGCTCAGTTCGAGGCAGATTGGATCAAGAAACACGACACATGTCAATCAGATTGACGCTTGATCAGATTATGTAGCTTTTGGAAGTAACTCTTCAGGACCTGTTCCTTATGGCTTTCCCATTTTTTCCATTTGAAAAGGGAGATGCAAAATAAATAAATAAATAAAAATGGATAATGGATATACAGGGTTCTTCTAAATCAGGGAAGTTGAAACTCAGTCCTTGTTGGCCAACAGTTCTTGAGTCTTGAGTCCAACATGCTTTGGTAGATCTTGAGGAGAGTTACTTAAGTCAGGTAATCCTCTATCATGCAAGACTGCCACCCCTCAGGTCTGAATTTGGACGCCCCTGTTCTACATGCTACTGTTAAATGATTAAATTGTCATCCAAGTCAAGCTCTTTGGCATTAGTAGAGATTTGGCAGGTTTTTCCTGTGAAAACAATCCAAAATTATTTGCTGCTCCCTCCTCTAGTGCATTTTTCTTACAAATGTGACTCCAAATGTCCAACATAATAAGATTTACTCCCAACAAGCCATAAAATATTCCAAATAAAGTATTTTTTTTATTTTTTGTGATCAGTTTGGTCTCCACTGATGTTCACCACATCATATCTAATGGTTTCAATCTGTATTTCTTTCAAGTGTAAATTTCACTTAAAATTTTCAGAATTGTAAATAAACAGCTACATCTGGAAGCTAACGCTAGCAGCTAAAACAGGCTAAGAGGCAGAGTGGTGCTACAGAACTTGCTCCAACCACAACTTTCTTGGCGGATCCTGTTCCCATAATCTACTTTGTAAAATTATGCAGTCGGGTTCCCACTTCTGTTTACGTTTTAAATCCTTTTAAAATGTAATACTACTTCAGAATAATCTTAAAAATAACATTTCCATTACTTGAACAATGGCCAAATCTCAAAGAAGTCATAAATTACTTTGTTTTTAGTAAGGGTGTCGATGAACTCTGTAACTATAAAAGCACAGAGGCTTATTACTTTTGGGAAAAATAGGGAAATTATGGTGTATAAAAGGAGGGAAGATTTACTGTCTTGAAAGCTGAAATGGAGCCAAGTCAACGCACTAACAAATCTAAACATCCGGCGTGTGTAATGACAAGAGAGAACGTGATCGAAACTGTTGACTGTTCCTGCATGATTGTTTAAAAAAGTACAAAATAAAAGATAGCTCATGAACCAACCTGCACTAATAATCAGAGTACTTACGAGGCTCTTTGTGTTGCACTTCAACAGTGCAGGTGGAAAAAGGTGTCTCATCAGCTGTATCGTGGTATCTAGTTAGCCTTTAATTTGCTGATGATTGCTCGTAGCAGGGACGGAACCAGAAAATTTGCATAGGGTGGACCTACAGAAAATAAGCTGGGCCAGCTTTTTCCACAGCAAAATGATTACTTGTCAGAAAATATGACATCTAACAAGAATATCTCATTCTGTCTCCATTTATTTTATAAAAAAGAAAATCTACAATAACTTGAAATAACAATCCAGACTTTACATTTTTTTTGCTTAAATGTTTCTGATCTTTTCAAAATGATTATTTAAAAAATTATAATAAAAGGGAGAATTGGGCATAACTGTATCAGGGCGGGCCCATCCCTGGGCCAAATTAGAGAAGTGGGTGGACCTAAGCACACACTGGCCCATATATAGCTCCGCCCCTGGTTCGTAGCCCAGATCTAATTCTGGATCTTGATGCAGTTCTGTCGGTTTATGATCAACGAAAAAATAAGAGCAGATGAAGACCCTCTTGGGTGGTGTTTTAACTTCTGCGCTGCGAAATCACCTCATCTCTCGCCATCTTGCGAGTGACTTTATGGTCGTAACATCATAAAATCTTTAAGTTTCTGTGAGTTGTGTATGTACTTAACAACAGCACATGCCGTCCATGAAGACATTTGTGTGAATATATGAGATCAAATCGCACTTCTAAAATACACTGTTATGCATGGTAATTAGCGAAGACCAGAAGTGAACAACTGAGCTTCCTGGTGGACCAGGTGTCATGGTGACACCCGGTGTGATAACAGGAGAGTGGTGGATAAACACATGGGCAATTGGTGTCTGTGTTTGGGTACCTGCCCTGGCTGTACTGGCAGTGCGTCCCTGCGTTGTCAAAGCCGTCGGGGTTCATTGTCGGTAGGATGTGAATCCGAGTGCTTTTCAATAATTGCAATGACCAGGTTTCATTTTTGCGGTATCCTCGCACCAGGTCATCGATTAACTGGAGCAGCAACACCCGGCCAAGAACCTAAAACACACAAATACAGACTGAGGTTAACTTTCAAAAGATATTGTTAGCTGTTGCTGGTACCAACTGTTGATGTAAAAATGCATGAAGAACAGCAACCCTTTTTAACAAATATTTATGCAGCTATTTACATGCTATGCTAATAAAACCAACAGCAATAAAGCTTCTTTTTGACACACAGTGGGACCAAAAACATCCTCTTGGCTTTATTCCACCATATAGGACCATTTTTTTCTGTTTATTTTTGGCTGCTACAGGACATTTCCGTTAATTTAGGCTCTCTGGTGAAAGGTTTGACAGAAAGTACCTTCATCATCATTTCCATGTGAAAATAGAGATCTCTTAGCAACATAGCAGTGATAGTGATCTTTATGTTAGAAATGTGATAAATAATGGTGTAGTCATAGATCATTGTGGATTTACCAGAGTCTCTACATTTCATGGGTGGAATGTAAAACTTCTGGATGGATATAAATACTTAGAAAACATCAACAGAATGCTAAGCTATCCATCACAATTTACCCTACAGAGCTTTCACACTGATGTCTTGACAAATTAATATTATAGGGAATTGAGATTAGAGTTTCAAAGGTTAGACATTAATTTGCATCAGAATCCTCTTTTGTTTCTGGTCAGATTCATGTCTTAATTCCTCTTATTTCTTTTGCTTGATGAGCCACTTTATTGTCTTCCGATGGAAACAACGAGGGAGGAATTGAGTCAAACCCAGACACGAGTCTGTGGCTATTTTGTCCAAACAGCGACGGCTCTATGGAAAGTGGATCAGAGAAAGAAAAAGTAACTTTAGGGAATAAATGGCAGCTTCAGGAAGGAGAACAAGAGAAGTGTGGGAAAGGTGAGAAGGTGTGTGTACAAAGGTGCTACACACACACACACACACACACACACACACACACACACACACACACACAAGTCAGGGCTGGCTCAGCCTCCGGTCCTATTTCTTCTCTACTGTATCACTTTATGACTTGTCTAAACTTCCTCTCTGCTGCTGTCACACAGAAGCACACCTGGTCGCCTTTTACAATCTAGGAATTAGTCTGGTCTATACTTTTACTGTGAATGAAAGACAGACGTGAACAATCAGTGGATAATAAATGGACAATGTTTGGTATTTGTGAGACAGAAAGCTCTGTTGTTGTCCATAAAAGCTCTAATGATGTAAACTGTTTCTGACTTAATGCAAAATATATTTTCTGAGTTAATGTCCCTTCATCACGTAGACACTCTTTACCTTTAGCATCCACCTTCAAAGTTTTATTTTTACTCAATCTTATTATCTGCATTTGCATTACAGTTTTCTGAAAAACAACGTACAATTTCTATTTGCAGATGTTTCTACTGAGTGGTGTTTAGTCTTATTCCTTGTGAAATCTCATCCAGCGAGTCTCATCTCTAAGAAGGATGGCGAAACTAAATACTTTTTTGCGTTTTTGAGCAGATTTTTTTTGTTGCCAAGACTTGCTGTTGCTCCTCTTCGCATCATTAGACTCCTTCATGTGACACTATGACATTTACTGTTATAAAACTTTTTTCATTACACTTTTGCAATATACTCGACTTGAAAAACCAACCCATGAGTATAAAAATATTCTAGCAACATTTTAGAGATTTTATCAAAATTTACATGTTTCAATGACTTATTTTTTATTGCGATATTTAGAATGTGTGCAATTTTAGAAGCAATGGAAACACAGGTATATTTATGTCTGACCTGGGATGTGCAGCCATCTTCTAGAAGTCTGAGCCAATAGCAGCACAGCTAGCACCCATTTATCCTCTCTTATGTAAATGGAGACGTCAAACGTCATGTTTGATGCTGTGTCTTTTATCTTTCCATAGTTGTTGAATCAGTTCGACCACTAGTGGACAGTGCTGAGTTCATCGTTCACTTTTGTGTTTTGACACTAACCAGTGCTCTGCTATAAGTTTGTTTACAACTGTTCAAAAACACAAGAAATAAAATAAACCAACCAGCTTTATTTAGCTTTATATTTGATGGTTTCTTAATCATCTTTGTTTTCCCCTTCTTCTTCTCTGGTTTGTTCCTTTTCCTATGTGTGTGTCAGCTATACACCACTGCACCAGTGATTTCCGGTAGTGTTGCTCTGTTTTCTGCATCAAGTGACAACTAAGTCTCTTAAAAATTGGACTAAATTGCGCACATAACAGATGTACAAAACTATCTGTCCATCTGTACCAGTCTTCCGCATTGAGCATAAATGGGCCGTGGTGGAAAAACTTTAGAGCAGGGCTTTAGAGGTTGAAGATGCAATTTCTACCCGTCTGACTAAAGCTGTGTGTGACAATTAAAGATAAAAAAAGCTTATCATGTGTACAGATCAGGACTAATGCGCTCATCACTTAGCAGAGTAAACTAAACAAGTTTAAAACCAGAGCACACAGAAACCACATAAACAAGCGTTTTAACAGCTTACAGGCGGAAATGGGTTGACAGGTGTACAAGAAGAGATTTAGAATGTTATCTGCATATCTACAATACCCTCCTCTGCGTCATACTGCTGATGCAAACAATTTGCAACATCTGGATCTTCAGGCTGAAGGTTTAAGAGGTCCAGCCCAATCATCTGTAACACGCAAATGTGTTAACACCTTTTAAATGTTTTAGATTAAAATATATCACTCAGTTCAGCTGAGACCATAAACTTGAAGGTTGGGAAAAAAATCCTTTTATTTCTAGATAAGCTATAACAACATCCAAACGTTTGAGTTGTGTTTATCCAGCTGTGCATTAGCAGCTTTAGGCTAATGCACAGAGCTGCAGGGAAGTAAAGGTGGGCCTCACTTAAAATGTCCTCAGAGACAACAGCTGAAGACAGAAGGGCTTGTGTGCAGTTTGCAGCTGGTTTTCCAGAGAAAACCCAAAATATGTTCAGCCCACACTCACACACTATCTTCTTTCTTAAAATAATCAGCTAACTTTCTGATTAACAGCTAACAGGTGTGGATTAAATACCGGTGGGTCAAATCTAACACTATTTCTACTGAATAAAAAGCCCCCAACTCTCCAAAAATGCCCGTTTCTGCTCATCTACTGCCAGAATTTAATTTCAAATTTAGAATTTTTTTTTTCAATTTCAAATTCAGAATTTTATTTTCAAGTATTTTAAGTTTTAAATACTGATTTCAGCCACTTAAGATATAGTTTTTACACACGAAGCCGTTAGTTGGAATGAAAGAGTGGAACCTGATGTGGTGCTGCTGGAGAACATCTGCTTCCAGGTTGGATGTGTTGTGTGTTCAGAGATGACGTTCTGCATATCTTAGCTGGAACCAGCGCTGATTGGACTTCCTGTTGCCTTTCTATCATCTCCTACCAGGCTGTCCATTCTCCTCTGACGTCTACAAGACAACTGGTCCAGACAACTGCTGCTCGCTGGGTATTTCCTCCTTTTCAGACCTCTGTGACTTATAAATGTAGTTCATCGCTATAAGAGGATGAATCCTGATCAGCAGATTGATTCACGTGTTTTGTTCATTCACATTTAGTTTATGTGTGAGGTGCACACATTCCTACGTCACATTAGTGTTTTAACATCTACCTCCTGTTTGGAAACTGTTGTCAAACAGGAAGGGATCCTCTGTTGCCCAACCAGACAATCAGCCCATCCGGATGGGAGAGGCAGGAGGAAGTTTCAACATGACGTTCAGTATCGTACAAATGGAAATTCTACTAAAAATAACACATTTTTATATCATCTATGCTTTTTTCTTATACTCATCAATCATACCAAAATGGAAGACTAGCTTCCCTTTTAAAATACATCATATATAATTGTTTTAGAAACTAGTCTGAAGCTGTGGAGTAAGTTGTGATGGATCGCTTACCCTTTAGTTAACCTACTGACGTTTTCCAGGTATTTATATGCCCCCAGGAGGTTTACAATCCAGAATGTAGTGTTTATTCAGAGCCTATCAGGGGGTTCAAGTATGGCCCTTTAGATCTACGATCCTGCAACTTTTAGATGCATCCCTTATTCAACACACCGAAACATTGGCTGTATGTAATGATAATCAAGCCACTTCCAGTCAAACTTTTACCAATCAGGGAGCTTTAATTAAACAGGAATGTCCAATGTGGAGCAGCCAAAGATCAACAAGGGAGCAGAAAATAAGAAAGATTTCCACCCTTCCCTTAAAAAAGCTGAGGTTCTTCATGCAGAAGACAAAAATTTGGTCCCTACTGAATTATGTGTTATTTCTAAAAATACTGTTAGTAATAAATGTTTTCTTTTTTTGGTTGACCTTTATGCTGATGTATCCATTGATAGATTAATTTTACATCATTATAAATTCATTATCTGACACCTGAGGCTGAAAACTTCATGCATGGATGGAAATGGAAAAAAGTTTCTACGCGAGCTTTTATATAAATGTAAACTAGGCAGAGCAAAATTAGCTGAAAATGGCTTGGAGTTTTTAGGCCTGGAAACAACAAAAGACATTTTTTAAGCACATGATAATTCCAATATGAGAATAGTGGATTATGCTAGAAATGAACCCAGGAAGCTCTAATACAACTCCTGAGGAGGAAACATGGACGACAGGGAGATGATAAGAGGACAGAAACAGTTTAATTAAGCTGTCGCTTCTCGCTGACTCGTCAGCTGTTGTCGCCACAGAAACTACGCTACAGTTTCTTCATCTTCTCAGCATAAATGAGGTGATAAAGTCGGTCTGTTTCACAGGAAATAAACTTCAGCTACACAGAGTTTTGTCAGGGGAACTGAAGGCCGTGTGACGCCTTCTCAGCTTTCCAGTAAACCATTACTGCTGTAATGAGTGTGTGTATGTGTGTGTGTTAAGAGAAAAAGTCTTTTTCCGGATGTTTCCTCTGGACGACACAGTCTAGTGACTCTGTTTGGAGCCTGTGTGAGTTTGTCCAGGCGTGACTTGTCCCTTTAAGGACATTTCCATTGACTGATACATCCAGCTTGATCACTGTAGCCATGGCGACCAGATGCCAGTCAGGGGTCACTGTGCAACGCCCTGACTTTAAAAAATACAAGATATCCAGAAGAAAACCACCAAGATGATAAAAAAGATCAATGAAACCTTTATATTAGAGATAAAGGAAGTAGAAATAGTCTCTACTTTTCACTTGAAACTCAATAGAAAATGTAAATATGTTATGTTTAGTGAAAACAAGAAGACTGCAGCTAATTCTAATTCATCTTAGAATGAGTGAAGGAATGTCTGATGAGGGACATCACACCATGTTTTGCAGAACATCCTGGTGTGAATACACCCTAACTGCAGTGTGGTGGAGAGAAATGGACTTATACTTATATAGTGCTTTTCCATGTTTCATGTTGATGCTTTACAACATATAGTATACATTCACACACACACTCACACCACGATAGGCACATTGGGGGGCAGCTTAGGGTTCAGCGTCTTGCCCAAGGACACTTCGACATGTTGTCTGGAAGTCTGGTATCGATCTCACAACTTTGTGGTTGAAAGACGACTGTTCTTCCACCTGAGCTACAGCCTCCATCACCTGAACCAGACCAGCAGGAGGTAAAAATCCAATGGATCGTCAGGTCCCACTGCCCAGGTTAGAGAACATTTAGTCCCACAAACACAGGACACTCCCCCCTCTCCACTAGTCTGAACGAGGACTTACTGAGCTTAGAAAGAGCCTCTTTCCTCTGAATGTGGACAGGCTGCTAAAACATCCAGTGTGGACGTGGTTGGACTTATATGATATGTTCCTTAGATGCAAACAGCTTTGTGCAATATTGTGACTATATGCCTAATTACAGACTGTGATTGTCTATCTGGTAATATAGTTTATTTAAACTTAGCAGAGTTTATATTTTAAAATATTTTGTAGAAATTTTTTGCCACTTCATCAATAACATAGTTGTCCTGCCAATAAGATAGAAAAAACTTGCATCCATCTCTCATTTATCATCCATCCACCCCTTATCCATCATTCCATCCCTCCGTCTCAAGCTGTTTACATGAAATTAGATTGAATTTTGATAGTTTATCTTAAAATGATCAATTAATGTTATTTTGGTTTGTTTACAGGAAAAATACGAGTCTGTACAAGTCAAATCAGAGAAATGGGAGTTACACCAGGAGAATGAACCACTTTTGATACAATCCAGGTGGATGTGAGGTTAAAAACAATCATTTGGCAACAAACGTTATTAAACCACAGCTGTTGGATGAATGCTGTCAGTGCAGTTCTTTTGTCTCATTCAGATTTTCCTGTTGGTTCTGTTGCTATTTTCATTGAATTAATATCCTCAAATCTAGTTTATAACATTTAAATGTTGACTCAGTGTATTGTCTGCTTTCATCTGGGAATAATAAAGGCCACCTCGCAGTCCGTCATCTGCAGACAAAAGAGTGTGTGGAGTGTTTTCAACTCTGAAAGGCTTTTGTGCATCTTTTTAGTCTCCCTTTAGTCCTGCTTCCTGTTCACAGCGAGGACTTGTTCTCTCTGTGTGTGTGTGTGTTCTCACCTCATTTCCATGCATGTTCCCCACATATTTGAATTCAGGGATGCCGACGGTGTGACGGGCAGGGCTAACACCCAAAGCTAACACCCACAGCTGCTGACCTGAGGAACACAGAAAGCAATTGGACTCAAGTAAGACTCAGATTTTATGTTTGCATCAGTCTTCATGCTGTAAAAACCATGTTTTCACTCTGACAGCAGAACAATGTGTGGAATGAGTGTATGCTTGACATGCACACGAGGAGCATGGGCGATGCAAGAAGATCTGACAAGTCATCTGGTCCTCCCAGACTGTATAAAGATGGATGGAGCCTCCCAGCAGGTTTCTGAAGAGCAAAGATTCTGCTCAAACTTGTTGGGTCGTTCCTATATTCATTATCTTGACGTCATGCATGCCGTTGCAACAGGAAAAGACAAAAATGGGCAAAGAGCTGGAGCCGAGAGGGGGGCTGTCACTGTCTGGCGGTTCATTGACATCGCTGAGCTGCCTGTAGCTAAGAGTTAACTTAGCTAACTTGGATCTAACAGGAGCTGACTGGCTAACGGATGTAGGTGCGCTGTTAGCTGGCTAAAAACAGAGTTTGTGCCACACTCTGCCTTCTTTCTGCGGATATCAGATACCTGTAAATCAAAACGACACGACCATAAATATACAGAATTTCCATCTAAGCAGAAATTCTTCACTTTTTCCCAACAAGGTTGCTGCAGTGAGGTCGCAGGTCTCCGAAGCATCTTTTTCATCCTTTTAGTTTTTGATTCGGCAGCTTTTAAGTTAGAAATGCTCCAGCCAGGCAGGTGGTTTCAGTGAAAAGGGGAAAATTTCCATGTCAGTGCGGATATAGGAAGTATTTTGAAAGCAGATTGAATGAATGAAGCTCTGCAAGTCTCTGCAAGTCTAACACACACAGAGCAGTGAATCACAGAAAAGTATGCACATGTCATCACAGCAGCATCATGAGGGAAAAATTTCCTCACTTTGGGCAGGAGGGATGACAATACACACTGCAAAACCACACACACACACACATATGCTGGAACCGAGCCAGCTGGTGCCTTGGATTACTTCAGATTAGCTGTGTGTGTCTGTGTTAGTGTGATTAGCCAGGTTGGGTCGTCCCAGATTAGATGAACCACCGCCTTCAGCGCGGTTACATGATCACGCTGACAGACATGCAGGCAGTGTCCCGGTTGCCATAGTGACTGACACCTGATGCTTCATCAGTTAAACACCATGCGCTGTGTTAGTGTGTGTCATTGTGTATGAAGTTGCCCTTAATGCCAAATAAAGTGACTTCATTCACTGATGAAAACAAGTTGTGTTGCACATTAAAACTTTTTTTTTTATAAAATTCTACTCCTTTGTTTCTTTATACAACTGGAGTAAGAAATATTTGCTCTGATTTATAAGAAAATTTTAAATGAATGAAAATAAATAAAAACAGTTTTACAAGAGTATGAATCTCCCAGTTTATTAAAAAAGAACAAAAATGTTGACTTTTTTCAGCTCATTTTATGATCGTTGTCCCCGTTTAGGCACAACTTCAAAATTAATGTTTTGTAGGGGCTATTAAACTGTAGTTAGCATGACATAGCAGTGCTAAGCTAGGTACAAGCTAGCATTAGATTAGTTTAGCTTTCAGTAATTGATACCTGTCAATTAGAGGTGAAGAGTTAAATTGGTGGACACCTATTAGGTCATGTTCCAACTCAGTGTTTTAGTTTCACAAATCACACCTGCAGAACCTTCTTAAATTCATGCATTAGCAGGCAGCAGGTGGGTTTTTACCTCTGACGGACTTGCCAATGCTATACAAGTGTGTGATGTCCGGGTTGGATTCATTGACCTGATGGAGGTACACCTCAATCTCGTGGTTGTTGTGGTAACGAAACTCCAGCGTCCAGGTGGAGGTACAGAAGAGAATGGAGAGGAAGAGGAGGAGGGATGGTGGCATCTCTGTAGAATAGGCTGCAGATGGGAAAGTGGGAAATAAGAGTTTAAAACCTTAATCATGAAGATTTCAATGCAAAAAAAAGAAAAAGCAACTCCAACTCAGTAGCTGTATGGCACTAAATTGCAAAAAAATATCTTCACTGCCTAATTCCAGCCTTTGAAGACTTTTAGAGGGACTTGTTTTACTTTTCTTCTTTTTTGGTCACCTGTCGATCTGTCAATCAAAAGGACACACTCCTAATTTATTCTGAATTTCAACATTAAATAAAATCTCATAGGATGAGTTCTAAAAAGAATTCACCCCCATCACAGTTGTAAAGAAAGTTTTTTTTAATTACCGTTGTAATTTTCAGTTTGATGCTGTGTTTTTATTCTTTTTGTCTATTTTAGTTTGTTGCCTACTTTCAAATTTGTCGTGTTTTTTTCTTTGTACTTTGCACTTCAGGGCCACCGTACAATTGAGGTTTCTTAGCAATCGCTATCAACCTTCTATATTATATTATAAAAATAATTTGTTTGTTGTGGAATTTTCACATCGAGTCTCTGAACAAATATTACATTTACACGGCTGGAACATAATGGGATATAAACACTGGAAGTCTTCTGTAGATCGCCTAAAGGGTGAGATATCCATCACACTTTATCTGGCAGAGTTAAACACTGTTCCTGGAGATATAAGCAGGAATGAAAGATTTACCTTCACATTTCGACAGATTTAAAACCAATCTTTCATTTTTCTGTCTGACGTATTAAAAATCTTCTCATTTGGTTTTAACTTGTGTTTAAAAGAAGCTATGTTAAAAATGACGAGTTGTTTTGTGTTTACTTTCAGCTAAAAAGTCTGCAAATCATAATGCTGCACTTCACAGTCGGGTTGAAAACACAAAGCGTCGGATCAGACAGATTTAGTGATAATTGTTATGAGGAGCAGTTTCTGATGTCATGCTGTATCCTGGTTCAGAAAACCAAATATTTTACTGCTGTCAGTCATTTTCTAATCAATGTAACAAACGTTTCACTCGGCTCTCCGCTGTCTGAAAGCAATAATAAAATATTAAAACCTTTTTCAAAACGTCAAGCAGCAAGTTTCTGCTAGAAAAGCAGTTCAGACCAACGTGCTGACAGCTTCATGTGCAGATATGACTGAAATTAAAAACCTGTTCAACTTGCAATGTCCCTGATCACATTATGTCTTCATATGAATTGAAATGCAAGTTTTTCTTGATTGTCGCTGTCTCCGGTGTCAGGATGCCTTCAGGAAAGCAGACACTGCAGACGTTATTTACGAAGCTCCACATCAGGTGTGGAGTTTCTACAAACTCAGCCCAACTCTCCGTGCTTCAAGTTTTAATACGCTGATCAGGTCACATCATTAAAGCAAGAAATATTTGATAATTGTTTCATGTAGGAAACAAAAGATCAAGTTAAATGAAACAACATTTTTTCACTCATGCAGCAGTGAAAGTAACAATTAGTATATAAAAAGCCATAATAAACTCTGTTGCTCTTCAACATATTATTTATAAAATACTACATAATACTTCTACAATATATTTGCCTATATTATATTCTGTATATTGCGTTCAAATTACTTTCTTATATTGAATTTTCCTGTCTGAAATCCATCTAATTTTCAATCCAGTCGAGCATGACCATGATCAGATCTGTGGCTTTTGTTTGTTTACGCCACTTAAATCAGATAAATGACTTATTCAAGGCGAAAAATGCTTTAGATGAATTAGTGTTGTGTTAGGACACATAACAGAGAATGATTTTATCTTGTAGCTTTATGTTCTCTGCTACTTGCATCCTGTTAAGATACTTAATTTTTTATAATACAATAAGACATTTTCACAGAAAATATTGTTTGAGAGGCAACAAAGTGGTTCCCAAAGAGGATATTGGACAAAAGAAGAAGAGTCAAGATGAAGAAGATCTGAAAGTCATGTCCTGAAAAAATAGGTTGAAATCCATCAAATACTCAAACCAGGACCAAAGCGAAACATCTGGGCCTTCAGCTGATCAATATGCTGTTGTTCACAACCTCACCAGAAGAGGTTTGTCTCATGACACAAAAACTGGACATAAGATCAGTTTAAAGAGGTCTGATGGAGCGATGGATCCTCTCCAGAACCCAGACCTGAACATTACTGAAGCAGTGTTGGACCATCTGAAAAGAAAACCATATAAAAGGCAAAAAACATAGAA
The DNA here is from genome assembly GCA_037177515.1 of Pseudomugil tenellus. Lineage (NCBI taxonomy): Eukaryota > Metazoa > Chordata > Actinopteri > Atheriniformes > Pseudomugilidae > Pseudomugil > Pseudomugil tenellus. The sequence continues at coordinate 3,104,481 of JBAMHX010000026.1, read as the reverse complement.
GGAGGAGCTTTGGAAAGTCCTTCAAGGATCCTGGAAAACTATTACCTAAAGAAATGACAACTTTTTAAAGAATGAAGCTCCTCACATTAAACAATAGTTTTCATTTTCCTAACAGTTGGACAAATTGTTTCTGCCTCATTTACTGTATTTTCATTCATAAATTCCTGCACTTATTTTACCTACATTGCAAAGGAAAACCATTTTGAAGCTGAATATAGGAGCAAGTTAGCAAGGGCTCTTATTTGTTCCCCTCTTTTTAAGAATGTACTGAGCTAAACCTTGAAAAATATGCTGATACGACATTCCTACATGGTGGAAAAGAGATAATCCAAAGGTTCATGTAAGCATCCTCCTATGATGTTAACTATAATTTACTAATGATGTGCAATTTTCCAACATGTTTCAAAATAATCAAGTGTGATTCTGGAAAAAAAAACTGCTTACATTGGGTTGAATATAATCTCATGTTTCTGAGTCATCAGAAGATTTCTTGAGAATATCACATTTTTTTTCTCCTGTTTCCACTATAAAAACTATTTGGCTTGGCTATTTGAGTCGGAACAGCCAGCTTTATAAAAGTAAATACACTCAATTACCAAATTAGTTAAATATAGAGAAATATTTAAAAAAATATGGAGGATTAACAAAGTGGCTGAAACCTCCAGTGAACTCCAGAAATATTACAAAAATTAGTAGAAATATGGCGTCAGTTATAAATAAATTAGCAGTATAAACAATGTTTTTAACCCTGACTGTTAATTAAATATCACACGATATCAACGAGATTGTTTAATCGATAGGAGCTGAACAATAAGCAACCATTAATACCGACGGTCGTGAGTCGTACCTGTCTGCTGCCTGTCGTCTCCTCGCCGGCTCCAACACCAGCTGACTGACTGAAGGGGGACGCTTGAACACGCGCCTGCATCTGCCTGTCGCTTCTTTCAATGAATGTTACTTATTTACCAGCGGGTCTCCCTCCCTCGGTCCGAGAGGGGCGGAGCTAAGTGGTGACTGTGTATGTGTGTGCTTGTTGAGGCACCCGCATGTGTATTCAACAGGTTTATGAATGAAACAGAGACCTATTCATTCGGTTCAGACCTCTATATACAGTCAATCGTTCAGACAGAAATAGGTTGACTCATTTTTCCTAATTTATATTCAAGTTTATCTGAGTATATGCACTCAAGTGTCACAGACAGAAAGAGATGTTAACGTGTTTAAATTTTAACAAACTCACCAAGGCCACTTTGTTTTAAGCTAATCATTAGCATGCTATAGTTTAGCTTGCTCCTGTTATATACTTGTAAAAGATATAATGTTTGTAAGCTGTATTGACCTGTAAATAATCATATGATAATAATAATAAAAAAGTTTAGCTTGCTAATGATTCGCTGTGGATGTTTTTTTTTTTTTAATTTTTTATATGCAATTCCTGCCAATTGTATTTAAACTTAAAATGAAATGAACAAATATTGGCATGGTAATAACAGCTTGTCCAACAAACTCCATAAAAATATTAATTATGTTTACATATCAAGCATGTAATAAGCTACAGCTACTGAGAAGCTAGGCTTAAAGAAATGTTTACAGTGTGGATATTGTGCATCCAGAAGGAAAAACTGTTGTCTAAACAACACATTAGATGTTGAAACTGATATCACACTAATTGTTCAACTTAAAAATGCAAAGATATTAAATACACCACCATAAGTGTATAATATAATCAAATAATTAAGAGAAACAGAACATGGACATGGAACAAGGTCGAAGTGAATGCTGATGCTGCTGGGGTCCTCAGGCAGCAGTTCATCTTCCATATGTGAACATCCGTGCCTGAAGCCCCCAGGTTATCAGAAATAACCTAATTTTACCGTTTAGACTTAAAGAAATTTGATTTAGCACTTCTTTGATCAAACGTGTTTTAATTTGCTTTCATGGTCTGGTTTCAGACTAACACAATAATTAGATTTTAGCATAATAAACTACTGAAGTTGCTCCTTATTTAAAGAGAAGACCCACGTCTGGCCTGCTTGGAGATCAAACTGAACATGTTTACATCAGAAATAAAGTGTCGAAGATTCTTGTGTACTTTGGTCACTAAGTCAATGATCCTCTTGTGTAAATGAACAGCCAGCTGCAACTTCAATCCATTTAAGAAAAAATAATCATAACAGGTATCCTCTAAATCAGGGGTGCTAAAGTTCCAGGACCTACTATCCTGCAACTTTTAGATTTCCAGTACACCTGATCAAATGGCTGGGGTGGGGGGATGTAGATGTGTCATTGTGTATGTGTGTAACTTTAAGAATGAGTAATTGGTAAAGCTGTGATCACAATTTCAGCCGTTATCAAACCTGATCTAAATCAGAATTGATTGTTGTTGAATCAGTAATGCAGCAGCCTGGTCTGACTGCAGTCACGCAATCTGACACTTGGAGTATCGGTGCCCCGCCTGCACTCCCCACTAAAATTCAGTTGCGCAAATATCAGGTATAACGTATTATGTGGAAAGCTCCAAACGGACAGAGGTTATTTCAGAAGAAATTATAAAACTACAGTAAAATACAGTAAAACATTTGGTCTTTCACAGTGGAGAGTATTTTTATTATGATAGTATTTATAATTTCTTCTAAAATAGACCTGTTTGCCCGTTTGGAGTTTTC
>JBAMHX010000026.1:3037879-3062893 GCA_037177515.1 Pseudomugil tenellus | reverse complement strand
GTAGCTGGGATTGGCTCCAGCCCCCCCGCGACCCCGTTCGGGAATAAGCGGTAGAAAATGGATGGATGGATGGATATATATATATACATATATATATGACAACATAGTGATTAGATGGAATGATTTTTTTTGTCAGATTACCAGCTGCTGTTTTTGCTGTTTTGTGTCATTATTCTGACTGTTTCATTACTTGGTTCCTCCTGACCTGCTCTCTCATCTCCTTCTCCTTTTTAATGTCTCTCTCTTTAAACTGACAATCACAAATACACTGTATTCAACTAGATGAATGAAATTCTGCTCTTCTCTCTCTTTATACTGGTGACCAAAAAGTAAATAACACTGCGCTTATATTTAATAAGATATAAAATCCTTTTACATTTGATCTGACTCTCTTATCTAAACCTGATTCTTTTTTTCAAAAAACAATCTTTTAGCCATGATGAGGCTGTTAGTCTGTCTGCACACACACACAACAGGAGTCATAATACTAACAGGCATCCAGTTAGCTATTCATTAGCACTTTGTCTTTAATATTAAAACATGAACATAGGCTGCTTCTCATTCCAGTTTATTCAGGACATACCAGTGACCAGCTGCTGTAACGTTTCTTAGCTAGAAAACACACCAGCTAACTCCCAGCTAACAACATAAAGAGTAACCTCAGCTTAAATGCAGCGAAAAGGAGGACTGATAATAATATTGTGTTGGTATTAAGTGGTAGCAGTTAGTAATTGTGCCATGTGTCCTGGTTTAAGCAGGTACTTACACCACTACTGTACATCAGCCAATTAGCAAAACAAGATCGTTGCGTGAACGACTCTGAGCAAGACTCTGAAACTTGGCTTGTGCTGAAAAACACAGCCTTCCCACCTTCCCCAACAGGTCTGCCACAAGATTTACTTAGGGATTTGAGGGATACCTACCTTTTTTCTTTCTTTTATACATTTTTCAGCAAGATAGCAAAGGTAAGTTCTTCAGGGTATGAATGATTACATGTCATCTACAGACGAGATCTTGTTGCTGTGTTCCTTGCTAGGAGCGCTTTTCACGGCAAGGGTCATGTTTTTGATCAACCATTTTTTAGTTAGGAGGGGGGAGGGATCTGCTATTTTTGTTGTTAAGAGCCTTACATTTCAAACAAGTACTGTGTGATCGTTACATTTATCATTTTCAAACAACTGCGGTAAAAGTAAAAATAAACAAATCTCTTGAATTTTAGGGTGCTGGGAGTGCTGCTGCACCCCTAAAAATGGGCTAGAAATGCCCCTGGGTCTATGTATCATTTGGTTTGTCTGTTTAGTTGCTGGCTCGTTGTGTTTGTTCTGCTTTGCTTCAGTTGGAGTAAGTCATGCTTCAGTTCTAGTCCCAAGAATAAACAAGTTTTATCTACATCCCTGCTGCCTCTTAGCCTGCATTTGGGTCCACCTCCATACCCCTGCCCGTGACAACTATAGCCCACACCATGATAAAATATAACAACATAAAGAAAACACTCCTACGAGACACACATACAGTATACAGATAACATGTTTTACAGTTTCCATTTGGATGCAATATGATCTAATATAATAGAAAATGATAAAATAAAACAAAATTTAATTTAAAATAACGTTTTATATAAATATATAGAAAGAGATGTTTTAATGAAATATAATAGAATTCATAGAATTTAAAGTTATTTAGTTGGTCAGAAATATTTGGCCCCGGGTTGACTATAGTAGCAAATATGTTGCGTACCTCTGCTCTAAGAGCTCTACCAGCAGAGAGGGGGTGAGAAGTATGTCATCCTGGAGGGGCTCATAGTAGAATTGCTGTTACGCCTGGCATGATCCTTTGTGAGGAGACCCTAAGGAAGTCTCAGGACACACTTACCAGAAGACAGAAAAAACCACCCAGAAGCCATCTTTACTTTGGATGAACTGGTCATGTGACCTTCACCTTCACATCAGGTGATGTGCAGAACACCTTTGTTACATATACGCATAGAGATGCGTCTAAAAAACCACCTCATCATGAAAACCTTGAAGCAATATTTATTCCGTTACTGTTTTTATTTGGATGTTTGGGTTTTATGCAGTTTTAGCTGGAAACGCATCTGTTCTTGCAGTGATAAAAAAATCTTTTAAAAACTCCTGTGTCAACATTCCTCCCAGATAAACTGAATGGAAATTTAGACCACCAAGCCCCTCTCACAAAAACAAAAGATTGCAAATAAAGTTACTAACAAACAGACAGACAAGTAATCACAGGGAAATACATAACCTCTTTGCTGAGGTTAAAAATATGGCTTGGAAATCATTTCATTCACAGTACCTGACTTGTTAGGTTTGTAGAAGACTGGTTAAATATTCATTCAATCATTCAATAGCTTCAAATTATATTTTTAAATGCTAAAATCAGTCTTTGGAGCTGCATAAACTTCCATGAACAAACATTTCTTCATCAGAATCAGTTTGTGGTGCATTTGGTTTGTAATAAAAATGTGTAATCATGAGGATTAATTTTCCATCTGTGTCTGCAAGTAGTGTTTTAATATTCAAGGCCTCTCTCCTTCTCTATTATGTTGTGCATCTTGTAAGAATGCAGCTTTACCTCATCGAGCTTCAGGTAATTGGTGGGCAAGGAGAGTTCGATTGGAGAGGGGACAGAGCATTTAAAAGTGTTTTTCCCATCAAAGAAAACAATCTCATATCAGCTTGTTTGGTTCTGAGAGCCGTAAGTGCCTGTTAGCATGCCAACGGTGACATCTACAAAAGGTAAATGCAGCTTTTTAAAGTGCATGTTTGTGTTTACAATGAGCTTCGTCTTTTGTCTCTGTAGAAGGGCATTTTATTTGCCTAGAATTATGTCCTGGCATGGTCCCCCAAAAGCTAATATAAATAAAAATCTTCTTTTATTTAATTTTTGAGTAGAATATATATTTACAGAACTTTCTATGGCACAGTATAATAAGATAGCATCCAATGAATTATTTGCATGTTGACTAGTTACTCTGCAATGAGTTATTTATGCAATTATGATTTATATATGATGCAAGAGTGGAAATATATGCAATATCTTGGTCTAGAGATCAATGTTCCATCTACATTGTGTAAAGGCAGACCAACAGAGACCATTACAACCGTACCTATGGCAATCTGTAAATAACCTTAATCTTACCTTCATTTTAAAATTGCATAACTAACATTAAATAGCTTTGACATTTGCATCAAAAACATATGGTTAATTATTTTCCTGCACATCTTCTTGTCAGGTTTTATTTAATTTTGGCAGCAATTTAAAGTTTTCAAACTTCACCACCAGTAATATTTGGGAGGCTGTTTGAAAAAAGTCAGTCAGCTGCTGTTTGAGAATAAAGACAGAACAAAAAGAAAACAAAGAAACCAGAGAATATCCCCCTCTTTGTAAAACAACTATAAAAATACTGGTGTTACTGACTTATTTCGCCTTCAACAGTCAAAAGTTTGGACACATTTGCTTATTAGATTTAATGGGAAAGAATGTACAAAACTTAGACTGTAGTTGTATGTGCACATTTGAATTCCACTACAGTTGCATTATTTGGGTTTGCTGAGACAGCTAAGGTCATCTTGTGTGGACTCACCCAGGCCTTTCTGGAATTACAATCCACTTAGCATGCTACACTTTGGCATCTAAAATAAGATGATACCTTTTTTTTTATTTAAAAGAGATAATGCATGTTAATGGGCATAAAAAAGGAAAATATGCCACAATTAGCTAGTGGCAAATTTCCATCTGTACTACCAGACAGATAAAGTAAATTTAAAATAATACACAGACAATCATGACTAAGTTAAGGCCATAGGGCTCCCTGACACTTGCCACCGGGTCGTGAACTATGCACCAACTGTTTTTTATTTAAAGATATACAGTGTTTAGTTAGAAGCGTTAACGCAAATTCCTTTTAATGGCGTTTATGTGCACAGTCTGCATAGTTTCAAGAAGTGATGCAGAAATTAGGTTGTGGTTCTAAAGCAGAAACGGACATCATGGATCTTTTAAATGGACAGTTTAGCTTTAAAGCTCTGAAAGTTGCCTCTCTGGACAAGTCAAATGTCACTTTTTAAACATTTGAAGTTAATTAAGTTACCATGTAACATGCTGCTTCCCAAATACCACCTGCTGTGCTGCACAGCTCATTCAGTGAGCCGTACTCCTCTACAGACAGTCTGAGACAATAATCTGTTTAAATAGTTCGTGCACACGAGCTGTACGGCAACTGATGGGATTCGCTGGTTATTTTTGTTAAATGCTTTGCAACATCGCCGCTTCAGGCTACAAAACGTGTATCAGACTCTAAGAATCACAAGCACCTCCTTTCACAGAGCTTTGCATTTCTGAATAAAAGTCCTGCTTAGTGGATTTAATGCAAATATTGCAGATTCCTGCAGAAACATCCTGATAATTCTGCAAGCAGAAACCGTTCAGCTGCTAAAGAAACGGAAGCCCTGCAGGATATTTAATCCTGTTTATATGTTTGTTTCTTAACAACGGTGAGGTTGTCAGTTGTCAGAGAGGGTCTGTAAAAGGGTTTTGTGTGCATGTGTGCACATGTATGTGTGTGAAGTCATTCAGCTTTAACTAAGTAAATTTAACAGGTAACTAAAGTGCTAATAATTGCAAATACATGATGGCAAACGGGGCAATTCAAATAAAGATAAATATCCCAAATTGTACATTTAGAGGCATATCGGAAAATCTGGGATTAATATGCAATTAATTGTGAGTTAACTCAGGGCATTATGTTATTATTTGCAATTGATTTTTTTTTTATTAACTATGATTACTTATAGGGAAAATGTGATTTCCTCAATACAAAACAAACTCTAAAACACTATGCACAAACTGTGAAAAGGTCAGAATAGTTACCTACATGTCTAGTTATAGTTACAGGTGTGACATTCTGCTTGAGAATAAAAAAAAAACCCACCGACAGTCTTATCGAAAACATTTCTGATGCATTTCCACTTATATGTCACACCCGAACACCAACTACCTCATCTGTATTTCAGCTTGAACTTTAATCAATCAGGTCTCATTTTCCCTTCAGCAAACCAGTCAGTTCCATTGTCTGAGCCTCAGTCATGTGGATAATGAGCTGTCAGCCAATCACAAAGAGCCTGGGGCAGACACTGCTACAGGACTGGATATTGGCTGTCCCTTTGTTTTTTTACGTTTTTTTTTTTCATAAGAGGACATTTTATTCTAGACTATTGGCCACATTCATGTAATTTGTGAAAGTAAGTTGGGTGAACAGACTAGTGTGAAGACACTATGGGTACCACATCCTCTTAAAGTCACAGTATTATGATGAAAAACTATCTTGTACATTAAAGTGCATGGCTGTGTCCGAATGTACACCCTATTCATAGTGTCCTATATAGTGTTCACACCATTTTGTAAAGGTGTCCGAACGTACTTTGGGAAAAAAGTATTGCATTCAAAATTACCCAAAATGCATCTTGAAAAGTAGTAAGCATTAAATGGTCACTAGACAAGTCAATGTAGACCACAATGCACTGCAGGCCGGAGCTTACAATGGCGGAAATTATATGAACATCAGAAATGTTTTAAATAAAAGTAAGTAAAACATTTTCACATGAAATTAGATTGGATTTGCAACGTCACCTTCAAGTCTGCTGTGGTTGCCATAGTTGCAGCTGGTAGTCATGTGATGTGCTACGGGGAGAAATAAGTGGGCTTCGTGTCCGAATCGCCAGCAGATCGAGGGCTATGTAGTGTAGCCCTGTCTAGTGAATGAGGGGATGGGGAATAGGGTGCACATTTGGACACAGCGCAAGTATTTCGTATTGTTTTGAATGAGATTATCTGAACAGAGTTTTCCGCCCATTCTTCCATGAGAAGCGAGAACTTTTTCTTGTCAACCACATCTGTGAGAAGAAAATTATGCCATTTTGGTCTCACGCACATGGCTGAAGACAGTTAGGCTGACAGAGCTTTTTTCTTGTGGGGCTTCAAGGAGTATTGTGTCATTGGTTGAATGGTTCAGATGGGTGCAGTTAATACCGAAAACATGAAGCCAACAGTTGCCGTTTCAGCTTTTTAATGATGTGAGGTTAAACTGATAGTTTTAATAAAACAGCTGATTGAGGTGCTGGAAAATACAAAAATTCTTACAAAACATTCACAACCCACCTTGCAACGAAGAAATTCTCTCATTAAGCATGAAATAAGCCGATCAATTGTTCATCATAAGTAAAAGCATAACACATCCTTCCCGAAGCGATGTCCACCCCATTGCAAACAAAACTTTTCATGCAGTATGAATGGATCAAACCACTAGGAACTTTTTCTTGTTCTTGGCGCCTTGAGAGCAGGAACAAACTTCTCACTTGTCATGGATGATGTAACAAGCTTCACTCCCATCATACCTCCCAACACATTTATGGTAACAGGTTGCGTTAAAACTCCCCCTGGATATCAGTAAACATCCAGGGAATAAACATTAAGTAAAAACATTAAATCCAATACAGTATGTCATTGTGGGTTAAATTTGAGCTATGTGAGATGGGGCAAAAACGGGAAATTTTACAGGTTTCATGTGGTATCAGATACTCGAGCTCCATATAGTTACATGCTGCAACTGTTCCAGTTAAGGTGACCTTGCCAATTTCCCACTCAATTAGCAAACAAAGCAATAAACAAAGTAGCAAACAAAGCAGCAAATGAAGCAGCAAACAAAGCAGCAAATGAAGCAGCAAACAAAGCCATAAACGAAGCAGCTAACAAAGCCATAAACGAAGCAGCAAACAAAACAGCAAACGAAGCAGCAAACGAAGCAGAAAACAAAGCAGAATACAAAACCACCAGAAATCCGGTTTTAAGCAGCATAGGTGACATACGACCAACAAAAAGAACCAACTGGTGAACAGAAGGAACAGAAAGAGGCAGAAGAATAAAACAAGGACACCAACTTTTAGAGGCGAAATGTTTTAAAACCACATATTTTCCATGTGATTCATATGTGATCCAAATAGTATTATTTTCTGTAATGGTTCTGTAATGGTAATTCAGATCATTCTGTATTTACTATGAAAAATAATATTCCAATCTCTGAAGAGAATGTTTGGGGTTAAGAAATTTTAGCTTTTTTAATTCAAATGACATAATAATAAATAAATTCATCACAAGAGGACAGTGTATGTCCATACTAATATCAAAATCCATCCTATGCCCGGAGTTATTTTCAGACATGCACAAGTTCCTTAAAACTATTTAATCTTCATGGAAGCTTGATTAGATTTTGGTTGATTGAATTCATTCTATAAGCCAGGCAAAAGAGTAGAATGTGGATAGAGAACAGACAAAACACTGAACAAAAACACAGAATCAAGTTTATGAGAGCTGCCATTAGACACAACAGGGTTCTCAGAGTCTTAGAAACAAAGTGTCAAAGTGCTTATCTTTGAAAATGAAGAAACTGAATGAGGGCTCATATTTCGTATTATGTATGTAAGGGAAAGAAATCCAAAGATTTCTGGCCCTGGATGAGACCCAAAGCATCTGCTTTTGTAGCAGTTGTGTGCACGTTGGAAATCTCTTTCCAGTCTGTTACTCTGCCAAACCGTGTTCCAGTTCTGTACAGCCTGAAAAAGCACAGATTAGGATCAAATTCTCCGTCTGAGGGTTAGTCAGTCCTCTCTCTGCATTAGAGAATAAACACAATAAAAAATTTATGCTAAAAACAATTTCTGAACATCTGCACTCAGACAAACACACAAGTCGATGAGTCCTCATCCGTCAGCAGCAGCTGTTCTTCTTTCTTCGGGGCTCTAAAATCTCTTTCTTCTTCTTTGTTTCCTCCCCCTACTCCGCAATCCTCTATATCCTCGGTTGCACTCATCTTTCTCTGATTTTTCTCCACTACTTTCGGTTTTGAAGTCATCTCCACCTTTACAACAGTTCATGCCTGCGTACACAAACGAGGAACAGTCTGCCAGGCTGTGATTACAGAGAAAAGATGGAAGAGAGGGCCAAGATGCTTGGATGCTTTGAGCATCAAACACAGCTGATAGAATGTTCTACATGTGTGCATTCACGGGGCTTTTTTTCAGTAGAAACCACAGTTTAAACAGCAAATTCGGTTGTTTTCTTCTCATTTTACAGACAGAAAGACAAACAGGTGGTTCAGGTTGATTGGTTTCTTTTTGCTACAGGCTCGTCTTCCTCTAGTTTTATTTCTTACGTCCTCATTTCTTTCCTTGAGAGGAAAAGAAGAACACATTCTTCTTTGCTTTCCTCCTCCATAAATCAAGCTCTTCTTTATTTGGTTACACGTTCATCTTGTGTTTCTGCGACCAACCTCACAGACCAAAAACTAATGATGCGTTCAAGTGCTTCTTTTCTCGATGTAAAGGTTTCATCAGATTACCAGCGGGCAGTCTTGTATGAAATTTGCTCATTAACAGTGACTGAAAAGTAAGCACACAGCGATAACCTCGCCTTTAATATAACCGAAGGATTTCTTTGTCTTCTTTTCTACGCCTGTCACCTGTACAAGTGCATTACCCACAAACCACTGGGGAATACTCTCACACGCACAAATAAATAACCTTCATGTAGCTGAATCCTGCAACGCCTTCAGCTTTCTAATACACAAGTGAGGGTAGAAAGCTTAAGCTATATCCAAACTGCTCCTCTTCAAACCAAGGTTGAGTAGTTCAGTGCTCCATTATGTCTGTGCAACACTGGCTTACACCTCTTTCTGAATACGGCAAGCAGCACTGCCAAATCCCTGAGCCCAATCCCCAACTGGAGCAGCGCTAGAAGCTGGGGATGTGCAAATCAAGTTTTTGTCCACCATTTAAGATATCCAAGACTACCTGCCAATATGGTTAGTCTGTGGTTATGGGAGGATCCAAATAAAACATTTACAAGAAATTAGTTATAAATCCCTTGAAGGGAAATTATTATGTGGTCGTTTTTTTAAGCAAAAAAAATTAACCTACTTATTGTGGCACAATTTTTATTGACTTTGTTCTTATTTTTCTTAAACTATGTATAGTGTTTCAGAGTTAAGTGTTTTTTATGTTTTCATCACTTTCAAACAGGCAAAGCAATAGTTAATATTCATGACTGGCGTCATTGCAGATATCTGTCTCAGTTTGTCCACTTATAGGTGTTCCTAATGCTTTCTTTTCCTATATGGGAGTGTAAAGGCCCATTCATACTCCCTCAGGACTGGGATATATTTGCTGCTGGCAACAGGTCCTTACAGTATCATCGTGCCCACATTTACACACATTAACATGTTATGGTATTGATTTGAGCCGTAGAGGCACTCATCCAAACAAAAGCATGAACACAAGATTGTAGATAAACACAATGGCGGATATTTTTGAAAATGACTATTGGACCTCGTTTCCAGTATTGTATAATTGTATAATTATAGAATTGTATAATTAATTCCTTCCTGTTGCACGGTGATAAACATAGCATAGGTAACATAGCACAGATTGGTAAACTGTTGTACAGCGTTACCGGATTGAGCTTTTTAGTGGTTCAGAGTGCTAGTACTGTATACTGCCTCCTAATGGTGAACCCAGGATTGGATGTTTTGGCCCCATCATGCTTGTGTTGTTTGCAGAATGTATATACAGAGATGTAGCTGAATGTACACAAGCGTACACAGTACGTATTTCCCATCCCTTAATGACTTAAATTTCACATGTGTCTATAAGAGGGTATTTCTGAACAATGTCCCACACGGCCCCTCATACATTTGTCTGTCTGTGTATTTGCTTCTGCGTCAAGCATAAACGTGCCTTAAGATGATTATGTGTTGAGGTTTTTCTTAGCAGTTGGTAGTCTCATTTTTGTGCTTTGGCATTGGTTTCTAGTTTTTATTTTCTAAAGGTAAACGCAAGCAATTCATCATCATTTGCAATACTTCTGTTCTTTATCAAGAATTTCCATCTGGAAAATGTTGCACTATTGTCTCTTCTTGTCTTAGCTCTGAATGTGCTCCACCTTTTTGTCTGAAGTATTTTAATGATGCTTGAATGCAAATATGAGCCTCCTTTTCTCAAACATGTAACATATAACGCCCACATATTTCTTCATTATTCTTCCTTACCCTCTTTGCAACCTTAATGATCCAAAATGGCACAGCAAATGTAACCTTTTATCTTTTTAGACTCATGAAACAAAAGAAAAAAACCTTCATATTAAGGTTACAGGATAATTTATCATTTAAATTATTTTAATGAGTGTCTTTTTCATAGGTCCTTAAAAGTGTTACATTCAGCAACTCTGAAGAAAAGAAAATGTGTTAACATAACCAAATCACTTTTAAAGAGAGTAAATATTTTGTTCAAACCTAAACAAATCAGAGGTCAAAAAAATTAACATTATCAGGCGCTAAACAAAGAGGCAGGGTGGTTGAACTAAAGAATCTTTCAAAAATGAATTTAATCCAGGATTTTATAGTCTAAGATGAGCTAATACATCAAACCTTAGCATCAAATGTAAGCATCAAATTTCCATGTAAGGAGACATTTTAAACCAAAACACGAAGAACTGCAGCTGAAGTGAAAATAGAAATCTTAGATGTTGTAGTTAACGATACAGAAAGCTTTTTATGTATGTTCGCACATTAAATGTACCTGCAACATGACACACAACACAATAAAATCATATATGAAGTCATGTAACCCAGGGGAGCAGAATACTTTTCTTTATATAATTGTCTGTCACAACAGCCTGAAGACTGATGAATTTCTCTCAATCACACATACAGACTGTGAACTGTGAGGTTGTGTTGTTGTAAATCATGGCCACGACAGACTGGCGTTGCCAAGGGGAAAATATATAGCAATTTAAGCATCACATTCTCACGGTGAGTAATGGGAGTGCATGACGACGGACAGAAAAACAAGAACAGAGAGGAAAAGCAGAAAAGGTGATGGAGCTGAACTTGCTGACAAACTGTTCGTCTGCTATCATCTGCCTTCATGTCCCATTATTTATCTGTGTTTGTCAGTCCATGCGTTGTGAATGTAGATCTGCCAGAATGTGGAGATGACGAAGTTTCCCTGCAGTAACCTCTCTGAGGATGTCATGGAACAACAAGGTGAAATTTATACTTCAAAAATTCCCTTCAAGAGGGAGCTTCAGGCTCTGGTCAATATACTCAAACGTCTCTGTTTGCACAATTTGCTTCTTTATCTTGTAAATGATTATGTTGTGACACTGCCAGGCAATGTGATAACTTCATTAAGCTTTGGTGTTTAAACAGGTTTCCGTTTAAAAGGTTTTACTTATTTGCTTATAAGATAATAAGGTAGAAAGCATTTTATTTCCTTTTTTGGCCTGATTTTATATCTGAATGGCTCCAAGTGGTAAAATTTCAAGATCTACGGAGGATTTAATCTGCTTTTGCATCAATTACAAGCTGAATTTTATCTGTCTTAGACGCCCTTGTGGATCTGTAACCTCACACGGGGGCAGTGTAGCTGATATATGACCTGCAAAAGGAACAAAGAAGAGAAGTCATTACAATGCATTTAATAATCAAATGACCACCATTGTCCACTGTGCTGCCTCTCTTTACTCCATTTTCTAATGACATTGACGATTTCCTCCATCGTCTCCATGTTTTTTTTTTCATCTGAAGCTTATGTCAAAACTGATATAAACTCTGAACTCTGCACTGCGCTCTAGTGGTTGTATCAGCTAATATAAGTGATGCATGTAAGCATGAAATTAGCGAAATCTGAAGTGTTGTTTTACTCCATTTTACAACTAATGTCTACTTTCTACTCCACTACATTTCTATAATGCGTTGTGTGATATGTCACATCGCCAGTTTTAATCTTTGTTCGTCTTATTTTAATTATAATACAGTTTCTTAAAATTGCATTGAACTGAATGGATTTGCTCATATTCCTTATCAGTGATGCACAATATTGGATTTTGGCTGATTTTGTGATATATTCAACTAATTTGGCTGATAACCGATATCAGTTTCCAGCAATATCAGACATTATTAAAGAAAAGAAGAACAAAGACCATTACAAGGGAAATTGTACAAGAATTACTCCCATCTGAAGTTGGATTAATGTATTCATTCAAATGAATAATTAAGTGCCTTACCTTATGGAAGAATGGTAGCCAAGCTAAAAAAAAAAGTTTCAACAAAACTCACTATCTCCTGACAATAAAGCATCAGATTATTAACAAAGATCATAAAACACTGATAATATATGTAAATGCAGACATTGATTTTGTCCAGTAAACAACACAAAATGTTACACAATGTTCCTTTAAAAGCTTCCATGTCGCTGACGTTCTACCTCTTGCCTGCTGCGGGTGATTCATCAGGTAGCTGCAGGTAATGAGACTGCTTGTGATGAATCAGTGGAATAGCCAATATCTGATTTTAAACTTGATATATTGTGCATCTCTAATAGATAAATATGCTAGTAATCATCATTTAAGGAATATTTATTGCGGCATTTATTATTATGTTAATTTACTTAATAATTAAATTATGATTTGTTTGGTGAAGGTAAGTAAAAACTCACAAGTCTGAATAATCTCTATGCAATTAGTGCAGCAATTTCCTCAGTGCAAACTTTACATAATATCACCAAAGAATAATGTAATGCAGGTCTATCCGTTTCCATGGCTACTAAACAAACACAGGATGCAGTCAGGTGGCTCTGCCTTACAGACATGGTTCTGTTGTAGAAAAAACACTGCTGAGATAATTAGTTTCCTCTTTCCTATTCTGAATAAAATGGTAATTAGTGAGATTTGCAAATGATTGTATTCTGTTTCTTTTATTTTCCTTTTATGTGCCAAGAAAATGTCCCAACCTTTAAGGAACTGTGTTTGAAGAAGAAATACTTAAGGGAAAAGAAAGCCATAAAACTTTTTTTCCATGTTCACATTGAATCTAGTGCACAGCAACACAAATGAGTGTAACCTTTTAAGACTTCCATATCCTGCATTCTTAAATGTTAGGATACATTTAGACTTTGCATTTTGCTTCACCATTAATTTCTCATTACAACCTCCTCTGAGATTTCTTCAGACAGAACATCCACAAACACATTCATGTACAAACATGTTTGTATCCTTATGGGGACTTGCCCAGAAAAGGGTCGCCGAGTCCCCGCAACGGGGCTCTGTAACCAGCTCGTGTCCCCACAACATGAGCTACACAGACGCTGTGCTGTTTCTCTTTGACATTTTTAAATCCCCATTACAACGGCTCTGCACGGCTGGACAGTTTAATAGAAAAATAAAGCTTCTGTTCTCTAACAACAAGCACAACAATGATGGAACATTTATTTATAACACTGGTCTTTATTTTAAAAGCAGGAGCTGAAGTAAGTCTTGGAGCTGCAATAACAAGGTGTCCATATCACATGAAGAAAGGAGCTTTTAAAGAGGCCTGCAGAGAAACAGCATTAACCTTTTAGCACACATGCTGAGTCTACGGGATTCAGCAGCACTGGAACAAAATGTGTAAATGTGAGTGTAGCTCTAAATTGAATTATATTTGCTAGGTTTGGGTTTGAAAGATAAACTCACAAAAATCTTGGGAAAATTTTATGGGTCAGAACCCCTTTTTCTTTCAGAATTTCCCTAATTCTTGGTTACAAAAGCTGTTATTAAAGTTTTTCACATTCAAAATAACTTCAAAATTCCTTAATTCCAACAAAGTAAAACTGCAATTTGCAGGTGTTTCCACTGCATGGTGTTAAATAGATAATAGTATACACCTAAAAAAAACCCAAATCATTAGAGCATAAACGATTTGAAGTAAAATTCTAAAAGATGTTTAAAAATGTAAGTGTTTAATAGCTATATTTTATTGCAAAATTTAGGCTTTGTGCTATCCCCTGGTGTTGGAAACATTCCTCAGAGATTTTGCTCAAATTTTGATGAAAACTTCCCATTCCACCACATCCATGATGAGAACCTCCAATTCTGATCTCATCATTGTTCTTCCAGTCTTGTTGCCTAATAGTTTGTTGTAGTAACCTTTTTTTTCGCTATGCCTATATTAGTTACCTTATTTTTTTATATAAATTCTCTGTAAAGTATTTTATTCTTTTGAAATCAAAGGATGATCTATGAAGTATCTCTACAGGACAGTTTTACTGTATAGTGTTTTTTAAGTAATAATTCTTTATTTGCACTATTTCTGTTATTGCTATTTACATGATCCCAGTTTTGTTCCATTAAATCATCATTAAATGCCATCATTGATACATCTGTTCTCATTCATCTGTATCCATTTTTTTTATTTTTAGTTATATAATTCTTGCAGTCATATATAGTAAAAAATGGCCGATCTTTCTGTACTATTGATAAGTAATACTGAAAGTGTAGAATCAATAGCTTCCCAGCCTTATTGATTTGTTTGATCCTCAGTGAAATAGTCATTATTGATTGTTTTGAAGAGGTAGTTATCTGGGTCTACATCATATTCCTTATCTAAGTATACATTGTGATCAGTATGTTGAAATGTTTTAGGTTATCATTGATCTCACTGATGCTCTGCATTATAATTAACATTGTCTCCAAATGAAAAGTTATTTCGGTTTACATCATGTTTCTGTAGATGTTGTATTGTGTTGATCATTGGTATTTGTTCAGCTCATTGATAGGATTAATCCTCAGCACCTTGGCATCCTCCGGTCTTCCATTCAGCTTGATCAATATACTGCCATTTACAGTGTGTTCCATTTTCTTTTGTTTCCTCAGTTGTTTAATCTGGTGAGGTTTAATGCATCTGTTGATGTCTTCCTGTTGATGTGAGCATTTTGTGTCTGTTCGGTCATGTTTTATACATTAGTAGCCATCATACAATTTTAATACCATAGTCCCGAGTCTTTGTATATCTTTGTATTTATTTAGATTTTTTTCCGCATTGCTTCATGTCTGGTTATTTTTTTTCCAAATTGTTAATCTTCTTGAGTTGCCCAGCTTTCCATCAGTAATTCTTGTCATCATTTTATTTTAATAATAAGTCCATTGCAACATTTTGGGGTTGTTTTGGACTCTTTCACCATTACGGTTTTATTTCTCCATATAATTTTCTTTTTCTTTTCTTTCTAGTCATTTTAAACATAATCTTGATCATTTTGTCTTTATTATCTTTTTTAAAGTTGCTTTTTTAAAGACAAACACATCTACAATGTCTGCCAGACAGCACTACAGCACAGAGTTGGCTCTGACCAAGGTTACTGATAACATCTGTTTGAATACAGACAATGAAAAAAAAAAAAAAAACTCCCTCTTAGTGATACTCGCCCTCTTTGCTGCTTTTGATACAGCTGACCACAAGAGAAAATACTACTGGAGACTAAGTATATGTTCAGACTGCAAGATTCAGGTTGTGCCTAAACTTTCTCTGGTTAAATAAAAACCAAACTGAGGTGAATGTCTTTGCAATCAAAGAGAATCAATTGAATGTCTCCACAGTGCTTCATTCTATGCACCTAAATACCACCAAACCAGGCCAGAAGCCTGGAAAGGGATGGATTCAGACCTAAAAACCACCAACCAGCCCTTAAACCTTGGTGTAGTGATGGATTCAGGCCTAAAAACAACCAACCAGGCCATAAATCTGGGTGTGGTCATGGATTGAGACCTAAAAACAACCAACCAGCCCATAAATCTGGGTATAGTGATGGATTCAGACTTAAAAACCACCAACCAGCCCATAAATCTGGGTATAGAGATTAATTCAGACCTACAATCCACCAACCAGCCGATAAATCTAGGTGTAGTGATCGATTCAGACCTAAAAAAAACAGCCAGCCAAGAAATCTGCAGCAGTGATGTATTCGGACCTAAAAACAACCAACCAGCCCATAAATCTGGGTGCAGAGATGAATTCCGACCTAAAATACACCAACCAGGCCATAAATCTAGATGTAGGATGGAATTGGACCTAAAAATAACCACCCAGCCTATAAATCTGGAGTAGTGATGGATTCAGACCTAAAAACAACCAACCAGGCCATAAATCTGGGTGTGGTCATGGATTCAGACCTAAAAACAACCAACCAGCCCATAAATCTGGGTGTGGTCATGGATTCAGACCTAAAAACAACCAACCAGCCCATAAATCTGGGTGTAGTGATGGAATTGGACCTTAAAACCACCAACCAGGCCATAAATCTGGGTGCAGAGATGAATTCCGACCTAAAATCCACCAACCAGGCCATAAATCTAGATGTAGTGATGGAATTGGACCTAAAAACAACCACCCAGCCTATAAATCTGGAGTAGTGATGGATTCAGACCTAAAAACCACCAACCAGCCCATAAATCTGCGTATAGAGATTAATTCCGACCTAAAATCCACCAACCAGGCCAAAAATCTAGATGTAGTGATGGGTTCAGACCTAAAAACAACCACCCAGCCTATAAATCTGGAGTAGTGATGGATTCAGACCTAAAAACAACTAATCAGGCCATAAATCCGGGTGTAGTCATGGATTCAGACCTAAAAACAACCAACCAGGCCATACATCTGGGAGTAGTGATAGATTCAGTTCTACATTTTGAAAACCACTTTACGGTAATCAATCACTTTAAGAATATATCTGGGGTAGCAAATCTGACGTCTCAGCAGGATTTTCTAATTCCTCTGTGAAGTACTCAGTCAAGCTGTTAATTATAATTATATATATAATTATACTCTTGAAACAAACTTGCTTTTTAATGATTCCGTTTTTAAAGGGAAAAAGTTGTTTTGATTTGTGGACCTCCATCTGAAAGACCTGCTTCTGAATATTAGTCACACTTGAACTTTTCCAGGCTTCAACCTTTAAATAAAATCCTCCTGCTGTCTAAATCTCAGCTGGATATTATTTGCTGACATCTGAAACCAAAGGGAAAGACGCACAGCATCAGCAGGTCTTACAGTCTTGTATATTAGTCTGGACCAAGGACATTGTGGGAACAGGTCTTACAATAACATGGATACTTACACACTGGTCTCCCTCAGAAAGGCGTAATCCGATAAAACTTGTTTACACATACTATAGTTTCGACTCAATGTCAGCTTTCACATCTGAATATTTCAGGCAGAATATGCTTCAGTCATCACACTTTTTATTTTGTCTCTCCTCTTTTATCTTCTGTGACTACTGGGTGTATGCAGCACTTTCATCTTCTCCCTCATGCTGTATGTTTAATGTATAGTGACTGTAAAAGTCTTTGCTCCACTGGCCCTCTTTAAGTCCAAACTGAACTGCAGCTGGAGCAGGAGGGTTTAAAAATAGACAGAGAAAGAGATAAGACGAGAACAAACAGAGGAAGAAGCCAAACAGTGGAAGACGAAGCTGCAAGAGATAAAAGAAAAAAAAATCATCCCACTAAAAATGTACAGAAACAGAAATTAATAGATAAAAAGAAAGAAGCACAGACAAAAGAGAGTTGCAGAGGGTTAAGAGGAGCTGATGATAGAGTAAGAAGATAAATAAGAAAAGTGTAGCGGTAAAAAGACAAATCACATTCTGTTGTGACCTCCATTACCCTCCCAGTGCTCGCTCTCTGATGCACCGAGGGAGCGTAGGAGGTATAAAAACATCACACAAAGAGAGTGGAGAGAGACGGACTGATGTGGATTTAATCTGTTCTGAATTAAGTCACATAAAAATGACCATGAAAAGAAAAAGAGAATTAAAACAAAATGGTGGGAGAATAAGAGCAGATATTGATATTTACATATATACATGTTATATGTTATAACATGTTATATGTACATGTTCTTATTGTGATTCTGGTCCTTTTTGTAACGTCACTTCCTGTTTGTGATCCGCTTCTCTGCAGGCTTGCCAGCTTAGAAACTTTGCTATATTTTATAACTTTTCAGAACCCTCTAGTGACTTTTTTCAAAAAGCGACTTGCGACAAATCTAGTGACTTTTACTGGTATTATTGCAGACTTATGTGAACGCACGCATCTTTTATTTATTTTCAATGAGCTGTGCTGCTGCGAGAGCCTCTGCGGAGGCCCGGTCTTCATGCAGACCCAGCTGCAGTCAGAGCTGGAGATGATCATCTCTGCTCCATGACCAGACTGAAAATGAAATGCGTAAAGCATTTGATCCTGTCCTGGTTACCATCAGATATTAATGTGTACTAATTAAGACAGTGAACAAAAATCATGTAATGCACTGTAACTTGTTGTAGACTCCTGATTAAGAATCAAACCATTCTTAAAAAAAAAAACTAAAATAAAGAAAATTTCTACATAATGTTTTGTGTTCTAAACATATATAGGGTGTCATATTACTTTTGCCTCTTTTAGACATTTATCTCATCATCTATTACAACTTGATGTACTGTTTGATAATGCAAATTAGCTGATGACATCACTTAGCAACTTCTAGCGGCTTTTAGGACAGCCAATAGCTACTTTTCTGGCTGAGGACTCAGTTCAGTCAGTCTCATATCGAGTTTTAATGGTCCCACTTCAAATGTTGTCAATGTGCAGCTAGCTGGAGCATGTGTCTGGTCTCTGTTATGTGATCCACTGGTTTTTTCTACTCTGGTTCCTGTTGAAGATGTGCACAATGAAGCCTCAAAAAAATTTCTGAATGGATGGAATTTTATTTTAAATAGCTATAAAAGCATAGTAACTGTTTTAAGGTGTTTTGGGATTTACATTTTTTATTAGTAGTAGTATTTTATTTGATTTTAATTTGTTACAGCAGTTGGTCAACTAAGATTGTGATAAGAGTGCTATATAAAAAAGTTTGAATTTGAGTAAAACTGTGTGTCCTGACAACATTTGTTAGAAATAAGGGTTATCTCAACTTGTAAAATCTCCAGAAATATGAAACTGTAATAATAGGTGGAAACATATTTTGAGCTGGAACTCATTACTGAGTTGTTATTTTGTCATGCTTACATTCTTATGAACTGTAAGTTAACACATTGTTATGTTTCAGTTCGCTAGCAGCCCTGCTGAGTAGGAGTAGGCACGATGAAACCAGGTTAAACCAAGCTCCTGTACTGAGGGAATTTTATTTCAGTGTGGTCTCCAGAATAAACCCGACAATCAAACAGTGGTGTCCGCCTCATAAAATACACATAGACACATATAAAACACTCCACATTTAATTGAACTGTGTGGCATTTTTTTTTATTAGTTTTTGCAATTTATTTCTGTCTGGTTGGCTTGAAATGATGATGGTACAGTCAAACCTCCCAAAGCTCTTTAATATTGTTCAGTTCTCGACAATGTGGTGGCCAATCCATGTGTGCAAATGTCTCCTGTTCCCTGAGCCTTACACTGCTTCACCACTGCTGGAGCAGGACTCGGCTGGAACTGCAAGAGCTGTGTGGTTATTGCTAACGCTTGTAGCAAAGCATTCACTGCTAAACAGGCAGTTTCTCACATCTAACTTCCTCTTCTACCACTGCTGAAATGCAGCTCATCTCTCTCTAGCTCGACAATTCTTGTCTGCCTGTTTACAAATGACAAATTACTCTTGTGATCTGTTTTCAATCAATATTGTCTGGTTGGCCAGATATTATTGCAGACCACAGTTGATCCTTAATAGTTCAGTACAAAGACAAGAGAAAGCTTAGGAAGTGTCGTTTTTGTGTCTTTTTCTGAGATTTGATTTTAGGGAGCAAGGTGCTTGTTTTAAGGGGGCAATGCCCCATCTTGCCCCTGCCTAAAGCCGGCTTTGTTTACAACAGATCAGCATCTTCTTCACAACTGCAGGATATGTCTCCCGAGATGGTTGTTTTTTTAAAAAATGAGAAGCTTCTCACTGTATCTGTTTAGGCTAAGTTTTTTTGCCATCCGAAACTTAATCATACACTAAATCAGCTCAACATCCTTAGACATATTGTGTAAAAATAATCATTATCCACATGTACAGATTACAAATACAATAAAAACTTTGTGGAAAGAGCAAAACTTATTGGCTAGAAAAAAACATTTATCTTTTTTATTTTCTTCCAGCTCCAATGAATCACTAGGAATGATATGGAAAGAGAGTGAAAACCTGCTTTCAGTCTTCAATGAGAAGATAAGAATAACAGCAGCATTAATGGCATCTCAGAGGAACAGGAGAAGTTTGCACAAACTAAACCAGCGGTGATTAAATCGCAGCACAAAGGTGAAAAACCTACACTCTACCTCACACATGTAATTTGGTTTTCTATTTTTGTAAGGCATAATTTTCTGAGGAAAAAGGCACTTTTCAAAAGCGAAGTGAGCAATGAGAAAGCATTTTGAAGAGTTTGCTGTTTTAAAAGAAAATCTTTGGATTGTGTTAAACCAGGAAGAAAACTTCAGGTAATTTTAAGAATACTAGCAAATGTTTTGGGTCTAAGTTGTTAAAAAATATTACAAAAATTAAGTCTGCAGCACTGATCTATAGAGAAACGTTTTAGGATTTTGTAAAAAAAAAAATGCTTGTTTTCTGTGCATTACAATTGTTTGACTTAATTACCATGTTGATATTTTCCACACAAACTGTTTTATAACTAAAAGTGTTTAGCATGTTTCTATATGTAGAAGCAGCAATCAGAAGAACTTGCATCCAATTTTACTGACTACAATAAACCTAGTTTGTTTTCCAATTAGTCTTGTTTTCTTTTCCCGGTTAATGTTAATGACAAGTTGCAACAACATTAATACATGATATTACCAGTTGGTATATTGGTATTTGCCAACGACAGCTTCAAAATGAAATATCAGACACTGGCCGCTCCACCGATACAGTATATTTAACCGCAGGTCCTGGTAGAAGATGGTCCAAGTCTGCCCACATCCTGTTTGTTTAAAAACAATTGTCATGATTCAGATTGTCATGTTCTTAATTATGCAAGTTCATTCATTCCTTTTTAATACATCTTAATCCAGTTCAGGATCACAAGAAGCTGGAGCCTATTCCAGAATACCAGACTGGTCTTCACTCCATCACAGAGCAATGATGCAACTTATAATGCTTGATCTTTTTTGCATCATTCAGGTTTGTCTTTAAACATCATCTAACAGGCCAACATGACAGAAAAAAGAAGAATAATACTGTTGTACTTTCTCGGAGAAAACTATATAATCTCTGCATTTGAGGAGGAAAATATTGGTATCTGTTTTGTTTATTGGCCAAATGAGTTGAATGAGTTCAGCATATGAAATATTAGCCAAAAATCCAATATGGTACATCCTGAGAAAAAATGACTAAAACTTTTATTTCATCCTGTAACTAATACGTTATTCTAGTAAAATAAACACATAAAAAATTATTAGTTTCTTAAAAGATTAATTATTATACTTATTTTAGTCAATTTAATTTAAAATTTTCTTGGTTCCATCCAGGATTTTCTAGTGTTTATGAATGTTTCCTTCTGATATGTTGAAATATTTACTGTTTTGTTTTTTGTTTTTTTGCCAAAAAATGCAATTTTCCTCAAATTTTGATAAGGTACAACTGGGATTTGGAGATGTTTCCATTGAATGGTGTTCATAAGCTGCAATTCTGATTCTACAGCTTTTGCAAGGTAGCCACGAAGCATTATTTTGAGGTTTTCTACTTGCAGCGGAGGATTTGCCACAACTTTGCTCTTCTCCATGTCTTCATCCCAACATTTATAATGCATGTTCCTGGAGCTGTGGCCTACAACCACCCGTAGGCTGAGAAACTGCACTTCACAAGTTTTTTTTCAGGCTTGGAGCATCGAGTTACACCCATGTTACACTTTATTGCTCTACAACATATGGCAGCAACTGCGACCAACTCACTGGCCATTTTGAAAGCACATCATGGCTGAATTAGCAAAGACCATATAACCTGAACAAACAACAAGCAAGATATAAAAAAACAGATCTTTTAAGAGACAGGATGTGAGACAGATGCTGAATTCTCTTTCCATAGGTGCAACAATATACCAATATAATGAGCTGGGTGCTCAGAGAGCTTAAAATAATTCTATTTCTGCCATTTTAAAAACTCTCCAAACAACATATTTAATTCTACCTTCCTGAAATAAATGGAAGATTCTACACCACAAGACAAATAATGTTTCTAACACTGTGTTAATGAAGAAACACGGCTGTTTTCATCTTTCCTTTTGTTTACATTCATTAAAGCTGCAACATTTTGAATCCACATCCATTCTCTTTATATCCCTTTTTTCCATTTCACCCTTTTTTAAGTTAACCTGATCATTTTGTAAAATATGAAGACTAAATACCTAATTCAAAGTGTTTGTTTAATATTTACTTTTATAAGTCATTGTTGGAAAATGCAAGTTAATAAGCCTGAGTAGGAACAGTATGTTCATAATTTAAAAGAGGATAAGTCACATATTATTATATATGGTGTACTTAAATGACAGTAAATCTCAATATTGATTTTTTACTTTGTTTTTGTAAATGTTGGATTCTTCAAGCCTGTTTGCAATTGTAATATATTAAATCCATTTATTCCTTCTATCTATCCATCTAACTTCTGCCTTTATTTTAGAATAAGTTATGGAGGGGAAAGTCAGAGCTCTCTGGTCCGGTTCCATGTATGTGTGGATCTACTTTAAGTAGAGATCATTTTCTTATTGTGAGAAAATGAAATTATTTCAATAATGTAAATAGATACCAATAGAAGCTGTTTTTAACATTTTTGTATAGTTATTAAATGTTTCAATCACTCAACTTTGATTTAGTTATACACAGCACATTTAAATTACCCAAGTCCAGGGCAACACAAATTTGGCACAAAGATAAGCTGCAGCCTCGAGCTTCTATGCAAACCAGCTGATAACACACCTGTCTACATACAATTTCCCAAACAGTTATCAATTACCAATATTATCAGGAGGTGACAACATTAGCTTGCTTGTTTTGTCTTACATGATGAGTCACGATGGGTCCATATAAGTGTAAAAGATCAACCGTGTGCGTGATTGAGAGAGGGATTAGAATCACTTTGTCACTCGAGCAGACAGGAAAACGCATGGGAGAAGTAATGGACCTCCCACAAACCGCTGTAATCGTGCGGGTCATCTTGTTCTATTAAAGAGCTTCTTCTCTCCTTATCGGCTTAAACCTCCATGCACACATGTTGCTATCAGTAGCAAACAGATAAAAGCACTTTCATTCTCTCAACCGAATTCAATTTAAAAGCACTGTTAGCAAGAATGACAGTGATCTGTTTTGAAATAAAAACCTTTTGACCATATTTTTGTATCGGGGTTCTCACTCAAGTTAATTTTACTGACAGTGCATGTGCTTGGGCACCGTCTATACCAAAGGTGTATGTGTGTTTTGGTGACAGAAATGTTTTTCCAGACACACATAAATCGTATATCACAACACCAGTTTCAATTAAATTTTAAAGTAGTTTCATAATTAGTTAACATTTAAAATACTTGCATCTGGCTGTGCATTTCTATCCACCACTTTCTTGGCGGACCCCTGTTCCCATAATCCATTGTGTAAAATTATGCTGAAGTCAGTTTCGCCCTTCCGGCTGCATTAGCAATAATGATTAACTAGCACTATTTAAAAACTTATAAATAACATTTTCATTAATCAAACAATGGCCAAATCTCAAAGATAAATACACGGGTAACATTTAAATCAAAATAAGACAGAACAGAGAGATTAATGTCCCATCCATCTACTGTAACAAAATGGGTAGATGACAGTTCAGAGCTGCGGTTGTTTAGCTCCGTTCACTGTGATCAGAATTCAGGATGTGAAAAATGTGGGTTTCTTTTGGGTCTATCATTACGGCTGTTTCCCAGCTTCCTTTTCTAATCTTTTAAAACTTTTAATTTGATTAGCTTGTTGATGTGCCAGCTAGCTCCAGCCCTTCTCACTGCTGCCTGCAGCTCCTTGATATTTGGCAAGCTGCCAAGAAGTTCATGCTTCCTAGCAGGGATCCAATGTAAACACGGAGTCTGCTCGCAGAGTATTTGTGATTTTGCAGTCAATTTCTATTTTTTTATTAAGCTGTTGGTCCGTGTTCATTTACTTCACTAGTTCTTTCACTGCGGCCATACTTGTCTCTACTCGGTTCTCATGCTGTCCTCTCCTACAGCTGCTTTCTCAAAGTCACACAAAAGCCACACATTAAAGTCCGCCCTATGGTCATGAAAATTAAAATACGGTATGAAAGTGTAGATGACCATTATTCCTGTCAAGGACGAGGACACTGGTTTCTTTAGATTGAGAAGAATATAAATTTAATAATGAAGAACTAAAAGAAGTTGAACATGCATTAAACATTAAAACATGAAGGCATAATACATTAAGACAAACAAGGTTATAACCTTGTATGCCTTGAGATCTATCGTCACACAGAAGTCTGGAACTATTCTGTCCTAGTCAGATAGGGGCAGCTTTGTTTGAAGACTTTGGTCACGTGCGTCAATCTAGGTTCTGTTCTTCGACTATGACAACAAGACCAAGGTCTCGCCTAAACATTTCCCTGATGGAAGGAAGCCGGCCTTGCAGATGGTTTACTGAGGTCAGAATTACATCAGTTTAGGAGCCTTATGGTCGATCCTTTCAACTAGACATTAATTAAGAGCAAGGTAATTAAGCTAATGCATGAAATTCCTCTACAAAAAGAAAGCTCATCAACTAACCTGCACTAATAATCAGAGTACTTACAGACTCTTTGTGTCACACTGCTGCTGGTGGAAGCAGGTGTCTGATCAGCTACATTGTGGTATCTAGTTAGCCTTTGCCTCTAATTTGTTGGTGATCGTTTGTAGACCAGATATAATTCTCAATCTGGATACAGTTCTGTCGGTTTATGAACAGCAAAATAATAAGAGCAGAAGAAGATCCTCTTAGGTGGGCGTTTGTCCTTCAGCGCTGCTAGTCACAAATCATCTCATCTCTGCATCATCTTGCGAGTGACTGTATGGTCGTAACATGCTCCATTAATAAAATCTGTAAAGGTTTTAGCAACCTGGACCACAGATGACTCAGAGCTGCGGATGAAACAATCTTTAATTGTCACAGATAGTAAGACAG
>JBAMHX010000026.1:3025641-3037779 GCA_037177515.1 Pseudomugil tenellus | reverse complement strand
ACAATCAGAGGTGCACAGATTGCATGGTGCCTTCAGGAACTGCTGGGAAATCCAGGCTATGGTTGCTTACCATGACAAAAATCTGTGAGTTTCCTCGAGTTTTCTATGTATCCAACAACAGTACAGGTCATCCCAGAGGACATTTCTGTGAATATATCAAATCACATTTCTAAAATATACTGTTTTCCATGCATTTAGCAAAGACCGGAAGTGAAAAACAGACTTCCGGGGAGAAAAAGTTTCATGGCCACCTCCAGTGTTTTGCACGGAAAGTGGTGGATAAGAAACTACCACTTTTATGTAAGGCTATTAACCTGATGTTAGCACAAAGCTATGCATAAGCGCTAATCTGCTTAGCCTATATGCTAACACTGGACTAGTTTTAAATTGGGAATACATATCAGAGGATGTATTTAGGAACAAGACATCAACTCTATTAATCAAGACTGATAAACTATAAAGATGCTCAAAGTTGCATCAGTATCCATGTTACTTAGTGCTGTCTAAGCGAGTGCTACATAATCCAATTTACTTTAACCAGAAAGCTTGCAAAGCCTCTAGTTTGATTTTAAAGTATCTATAGCAGGGATTTTCAAATCTGGTCCTCAAGGACCAGTATCCTGCAGGTATTCCATGCTTCCCTGCAGCAACACACCTGATTGAAATAAACAGGACATTAACAGACTTTACAAGTTGTAGAGGTTGTTTGAGTTTTAACCAGGTGTGTTTCAGTTGGGAAACTATCAATACTTCAAGACACTGGCTCTCAAGGACCAAATTTGGAGATCTCTGATCCGAGGAATGAAATTATGGAGAAATATAGCAAGTAGCAAGTCTGACTTGAACATAGTTCAGGCTGAGATCAGCCCCAGTCTCTGTGTCACCATCTAGACGGCTTCCAACAGGGAGTTTGTCATCAGTGTTGTCAAATCTTGTGATAAAAACAAGCGACCAGCTCGAAAGACACTTATATGTAAAAAGATATAGAATACAACTTAAATGACCTGCTAAGGAAACATGAATCCAAACAGATAAAAACTATCTCCTCCTCAGGTTGTAATGAAAGGGTGAAACTCATAAACCTAGTGGATAAGACTTTTCTTTCTTTTTTCTGGCAGCTTTAGCACATATTTCTCACTTTAAACAGACGAAAATTTGTTGAATACTTTTGATTCACCTCCCACCTGAGGCCAGAACCACCGCTTTAGCCATTTCCTTTTTTATTTTCAGGTATTTTCACCCTGTTGTGCGAGTTGTGCTTGTGTGGGTACGACACCGCCATGGAGACAGTGTCGTACAAATATAGGTTTCGCACGTTACACTGTTTAAACGCCACAATTTATTTTTTTTACCATTAAATAAACAAAAATCACTAGGTCTACAAAACATAGCTCTGATATACATTGAAAAATCACATGGCTTACAGTAATGCTGCAACCATCAACTACTTCAATTAATTCATTATTTAAATTAATATATAAATATTTGAATTTGTAAGGCTTGTTTGACAAGCAAAACAGCCAATCATGCAGCATGCTGAAAAGAAGGCTGTATTTAACAGAAAAATACATTTTCCAAAGAAGGCTGTGAGTAAGCTCATACTGCATGTACCACAGTATCTCACCTAAGTCTCACCTACCTTAATATGCTACTGCCCTACTATATAGGAAGAAGTAATCCGTCTGTATAAATGCAAAATAGTCTACTAGTCTACTCTGTCATTCCAGAGACATAATTAAGGAGTTGGACATGTAAGGCTTGGTGTCAGTAAACCAAATTGTGTAAGTGCAGTGAATATTATGGTACTATATTTCTGCAATAAATACGGAGTTGCATTGTGTAAATCATATTTTCTCAAATCAAAAGCAAGCAAATTAAACAAGTGCATAATCCTAAATGTAATCATGATCCAGTAACTGTTGTGGTAACTTAGGGCATCATGGGTGAGGAAGCAGATGTTGTAGAGAAAGGCATTAAGGTGGAGCAACATTATCAATAATGTCCAGAGACGTTTCCGCCTTCTAACAGACCGTCTCTCAGACTCTCTCATCCTAGAGCACCCTGTGTAAAATGGCAATTGCCACTACTGTCAATGACACCAGGTTTGGAACCATGGTAACAGTGATTTCTGTTTCAGCTGGAACGAGGGTGTCAGAATGGTTTCGGATTTAGACACTACTCCGCAATTAAGGGACCTCTTTTAGCTGCGAGGGCACCTTCACGGTGTAGTGGTAGTGCTTAGGGAGAGGGAGGAGGATTTGTTTTGGAAAAGGCCCATGTGTGACGCTGACAAGATGGCAATGGTAGAAACTGGCCTCGAAGCTACAATTTTGCTCTTCAAAAACCTACGAGTGACATCACAGAGGCTCCGTCCATCTTTATATTTACACTCTAGCGGTCAGACACAAGGTTCCTCTCTCTGTGTGTTTGTGTGTGTGTGTTTAGAAGAATGCAAATCACACATTTGGACAGAGAGGTACAAGAGTAGTTGTTAGAAAAGAAATTGAAAGTGAAATTGAGTGGAAAATCTGCCTCAAATGCTTCATTTGATTGGCTCGTGTTTGCTGAAGCTCTGATTTCTGGGAAAAATGTCTGTTCTGACAAGAGCCAATTATCCTCCATCACACACAGCCACAGTGGCACTACATAAATTTACAGGAGAGGGAAAGCGACAACGTGACTTTATCATAATATCATTTTTTTAAAAAAATTATTAATTTAGCTTTTAACACTAAAAAGCTCTTCAGTGTCATCAGTGAGATTTTAAACAAACAAACAAACACACACACACAAACACACTCACACACACACACACACTCTTAACTTTTAACTCTTAATCTTAATCTTCACTTTTCTGTTTTTGTAATATAGGCATCTTTTTTGAGACATGAGCTGTAAATTTGGGTTGTCCAAGAAGACTTTTCATGCTGGTAAAAAGCTGTGCTTCACTGGAGATTTTCTCCATATTTTTCTGCTCTTTAAGATTTGTTATGATGAGTCTCCATGACAACAAGACTTATTTACCAACAAGATCAACTGATAATGCTCTCCAAATTCAAGATTATCACTCAAATAACAAATCAAATCGTAAAAGGAGTTGAAAAGAGAAGAGGATGCAGGGCAGGTATTAAGCAGATAGATAAACAGTGAAGATTTAAACTGTTTCTGTTGTATTGGGTAACGCTAGATCGCTAGCAAACAAAACTGACGAGCTCCGTGCCAACTGCAGACTGCAACAAAAACTCAGTCGAAAACTAAAAGCAGGTGGAGTTGCAGTACTGGTTAACCAGCATTGGTGTCATCCTGGATGTTACTGTAAAAGAGAATATCTGCAAAAGAGACCATGGAACTGCCTACAGCTTTCCTGTCACACCTCCACTCTGTCACCCTACAGTTCAGTCAAGGACCTGAACACAACCTCTCCACACCTCCTTCTACATCAGGACTTCCTGAAAACCCCTCTGCCTCCATCTTCACTCTGTCTTCTGTAATGAAGTCATGAAACAACTGATGAAACTGAACCAGAACAAGGTTGCAAGTCCAGATTGTGTCAGTCCCAGAGTTCTCAAGACCAGCTCAAGACAACTATGTCAAATTCTCTAGCACCAGTTCAACACCAGTCTGACTCAGAAAAGAATTCTGGTGATGTGGAAAACATCCTGCTTTGTTCCAGCTAAAAAAGCACAACCAACTGAACCAAATGACTACAGAACTTGAATTTCCCTCTGTGATTAATAAACTACTATTTTTAATATAATTTCATTTCATTAGAACCTATTTGTTTAGTTTCACTCATCATCAGGTAGTTAAGCAGTAGCTCGAAGGGTCTTACCTAAGGACCCAACTGGAAAGTGTTATGTTTGCCAGTTGGTCTTCAATCAATGTAGAGTAGTTTATGGGCTTGATGTGTGAGTTTCCATGGATCTCACATGCAATAGCCATGGTCCTCAAATGTGCTTCATATATCTTTCACATATATCTCAGTTGTGTCTTTTTAATGCAAAACCACATGTGGTCACATGTCTGACCAGGTTTTTCTTTACAGGCAACTCTGGAACAGATTTTTTGAGACAAATACACACAGAATGTAAAAGACTAAAGTGCTACAACACAGATGGTAATAATAAATTATCTGGTTTAATTATGATAAACTTACATGTTTTGCCAGTTTAGATTATAGTCTAACTATAGTTTTGTCCTTTTTCACAGATCGTCCACAAACTTGGTTAAGCAAATATCTATAGTTATAACTTTTTAAAAATCCATTTTGCATTTTATTTCTATATGTTATTTCTAAAGTCATTTTGCAGATGCTTTTCTCAATAAGCAACTTACTGGGAGGAGGGGTTCAGTGTCTTGCCCAAGGACACTTAAGTATATAGTCAGGGGAAGCCTGGAATCGAACCACAAACTTTCAATTTCCCAGGAAACTGCTCTTACCCCCCGAACAGTTGAGCAACTACATAAAATGTAGTTTTTTTGTTTGTTGGCACAACTCACACATGAGGTTGGCCTTGCATTTGTGATGGTCTCTGCAGGGAAGATGATTATTGTGTGGACTCCAACTGGAGCCGGATTTTTAAATTCAAAGTTTTTTTTTTTTACATATTGTTACTTGATTGGCTTTTCACCAGGCTAACATTACCCTTGGCACAAAGGACCGAGGTTTCCCTGAACTGAGATTTGTTCAGTTATGTCATTAAGAACTTAAAGGTCGGATTTCCCGCTCAAACTTGGACTACTGTTGTCCAGATTGTAAATGTCCTGGACAGCTTGATTTAAGGTATAAATAAATCTTTTGGTGTTTGTGTTTTTGGGGTTTACTAGAGTCCTTTTCGAGTTCCTTCAGGCTTCTGCTCACAGCAACATTAGAGTTTGAATAGAGC
Source organism: Pseudomugil tenellus (assembly GCA_037177515.1). Classification (NCBI taxonomy): domain Eukaryota; kingdom Metazoa; phylum Chordata; class Actinopteri; order Atheriniformes; family Pseudomugilidae; genus Pseudomugil; species Pseudomugil tenellus. The sequence goes on along the minus strand of JBAMHX010000026.1, from coordinate 3,032,893 downwards.
AAACATGGTTGGGTTCAGCTGATAAACTGGTTTCCACTTTCTGTAATTCATTCTCAAATTTATCTGGAGAAGGAAAAGTGTCCATGTCAATCTGTTTATCATTCTCCTGCTTTTCTCCTGTCAGATGTCTCCTTCCAGCAAGCAGACTCCATTTTTTTTTTACTCTGTGTAATGGAGTGTGTATGTGGCCGTAACAGCACGTCTGATAATCAGCCACAATTACATTCCAGCTGAAAGAGACAAGAGAAGAAGTGGGTGGAAGGAGGAGAGCACTATTGATATGGTAATATCTTCTGCGCAAACACACATTAACACACTAACACACACTTTGAAGCCCATTTCAGTGTGACAGCAGGAGAATAGGTTTCATTTTCTGTCTCACAAACCTTTTATTACTGTGTGAGACTGAAACCTCTCATTAAAGACAGAGAAGTGTTGCATTCATGTGAATACATGGGAAATTAAACACAGTCAGGGTGGTAGTTTATAATAATTATTATTATTTGACATCTTTTTGTACCGTCACGGCTTTTAATCAGACTTCCAACATGTGCAAAGATTGTTTAAGGTACGTTTAATGAGCCGGTTTTTGCAGGTCATCAGTGCCAACGGCAAGAAACATTAAGTCTTAATAGCATTGCTGTTCAACAAGTAAAATTATTTATTGTATAATGTTAGTTTTTCCAGCTGAGGGTGGTAAAACCAGATGTGAAACCTTGAAAAACATAATGGACGCAGATGTGGTGTGATGTAGCGTGACCAGTAATATCACTCCATGTCATGTGACCTGATTGCAGGGACATTACCCAATGCAATTTGTGCTGTTATGTCAGGTTAGACACTGTCTACAGATAATAAGCTTATAACTTCCTTTCTTTCCCGCGAATCGTTTTCTGCAACATGTAATACATAAATAAAAGATAAATAAAAGATATAGACAAAACTCAGACTTTTCATGAATAAAGCGCCACCTGGTAGGGAAACTATAAATCTGACAATCGTGAAATTCGATACAGGTCGTCCTCTTGGGGACCTAAACAGGTACACTGAGTATCAACATCCAACTGTAAATAGTTCCAGAGATATAGGCAAAAATGTGATTTTTCATCCATAAAGTGCCACATAGTGAGGAAACCATAAATCCCCAAATGCTGAAATTCAATGCCGGTTGTCCCCCTGGAGACCTAAACATGTACAATGAGTATCAAATTCCAATTGTGAAAACTGTTTAAGTTTTCACACGAAGGATATCTGACGCGTTGGTGAAGAAACAGTTTCAGTATATCTCCGACACTCAGCGTTCTGAGATATAATTACTGATGCAGACATACAAACAAATCAGATAGCAGAGTCTCGCAGCGACATTCAGGTTATTTATACATAAGCATTTAACTTTTGTTTTTTCTTCCTACATAACCTAAAATTTTATTTTTTGGTTTGCACACATAGAAAACCACCTAATGAAGTGACTGAATGTCTGGAACATGGTGACGGTACATAAACGCCACACAGCAAGTTCACACATGCTCTGCTGGTCTGAAATCTGTCGACATTTCTTAAACTTTCCTTAAACTGTCGTCTTCAATTTGTACATTTCCACCATAAACTGATACGCTCACACACAAACACACACACTTTGTATTGATGTCAGAAAATAATAGAGCTGGGGTGTGTTTGAGGCTTCGGGCTGCAGATAGAAACTCAATCATTCATCACCCCTGACTGCTTATATAATTACTACACACACAATTACACACACTCATTTTCCTGAGTTTAGTTGTCCTGATGAAGCAACCAATTTCCTCTGAAAATTTCCATTTACCTCTGAGCTCTCTCTTGTCAGCTTTTCTTTGTCTTGCTTCTGATTGGCTCTGAAATAAATTGATGAATTGCTATTTATTGCTAATTAATTACCACTCGGTGAGTGAGCATTTTTATATGAACAATTTGTCTACTAATAAAAGGTCAGGAAAAATAATTTAATAAAGTTCACCTGAAACTGAGATGCAGATTTTACTTGACACCCCAGATTTTTTAATCAAATTCAAATAAAAATACATCAATCTAGCTCAACATTGATTGACAGCGAAAACATTGATTATATTTTCCGTTATAGGTGTCAGGGGCAGGAAATGAGCAGTCAGATCTTGAGGTTTTTGATCTGCTGGGAGTAGAAAAACCTGGGCAGCTGAGGATCAGAGTGGCTTTTTGGAAGGCTAAACTTTGATGAGCGGATCACAGCAGCCTGAAAAGAGCAGGTTTAATGTCTGATTAATTCAGTTGTTAAACTGAATTAATTCTGGAAAATTAAAACTAGAAAAAAAAATCACAAAAAAACCCCAATACAGTAAAATAAAATAGGATGTTACACTCGCAAGTTGGGATGTTTCACTCAGGGAGAGCAGTCCTCCATCAATCAGCTCATTTCGTCCCATATAAATACAATAAAATATGTTAAGAAATTCTAAACTCTTTTATTGATTTTGATATGAACATTAATGACTGTGTTCAAATATCCGTGAACCTGTCCAGGGTGTACCCTGCTTCTACTCTGCTCATTGCTGGGATAGACTCCAGCTACTCCAATTGGATTAAAAGGTTAACAAAATGAATGAACTAATCAGTATCACTGTCAAATTACCATGAACTAAAGGTGTTATATGGACAGGGAAAATGTTCGCCCATCCCCGAATGTGGAGTAGTTAGCATAAACCAAAGATTCCAGTTTTATCTCTATTAAGGATATAATCAAACCTACTTTAGATTTCACTGTTATAATAATTCGCCACATCTAAATGGAGTCTGGCTGAGTAGATTCTAGTCAGAGACAGAAAAAAGCTGTTGATTCGAGCGAATAATTATAGCAGAATAATCCTCTCATGTGAAATCTGTGAGAAGTGATCTGTTGTCTATTTTTTGGGGGGATACTTTGCACATAAAATTATGTTAAAGAGCCTTGTTAGAAAATCAGGATAAAAGCTGTGAAGTTCCAGCTTTCAGGTGTGTGTTATTGTTTCCCGCATGTGTGTGTGTTTGGTTTTCGGACAGACAACATTATCATGCTGATCCTCGGAACAGTTCTTCAGACATGTCGCCTCATCGGGTCGATGATGTGAAAGAAGGAGTGAGAAACAGCTGCTGGCTTCATTTTCACTGCATCTAACGTTGTTCTCCAGCATCCGCTCCGACGTATGAAAGGTGCTTGACTTTTCAAGCAGATATCTTTGGTAATTGTTTTTGCAGTCGTTGAGTGATTTATATTGGTTACGCCTTTGTTACGAAGATAAAAGTGCTACCTGCAACTTCCTCTCGTATAGTGACAACTTCCTCAAAATATTTTCCCAAGTTGTGGTCATACAAGCGGATTTAAAGGATTACTCTCATGAAAGTACACAGACTTTAGAGTTTAGTCATTTTTGTTAATCTGAAACAGCCTGATTCAAGAAGAATGAATATTATTTAATGTGACTTAGCTTCCATTATGACATTTCATCGCGGTGACAGGGGGCATTTGCCCTTTAAAAACTGCAATAGAAATGGTCCGCCTATGCCCACACTTATTTTTGTGCACTGTGGTGTTACTACTCTGAGTATTATCAAATGATTTATGCCATGAATATAAAAAATTATATTATGTAAAATTATTTTTTATTATTTTTTCATCATTTAACTAACACACAAAACATGGTAATCCAAAACATTTTTAACTATACAAAAATACAGGAACTAATTGTTTACACTGTAAAAATGATCACAACAATCTGTCTTTTTCTGTTTTTGAGATGCACTTCTTTTTAGGAGCAGAGCACAAAGACGCTTGGATTTTTTTTTATCTGCAATACAAAGCATCTGAAATAGAGGAGGCTTGGTGCTTCTCTGCTTAAACTGCTACACTGAGACTAAGTCTTGGACTAGCGGTAGAAAGTGGATGAATGGATTTCATGTGGTTTATGTGCCTTTAAGCAATTTTATCTTCCGTCTTTCCTTTTTTTATCTCTCAGATAGAAAGCACCTCCGAAAGTCATGGAGAATTAGAAGACAAGCAGGACTTCCAGATTCGGACCAAGTGGAAATCGTGATTACGGAAATAAAAATAAAAATGAGAAAATACATATATGAGACACTAGAATAATACTAAGAACTCAATGAAGAACTGGAAAAAGCCTGGAAGGCAATTATAGTACCTGTAGTCATCAGAGCACTGGGGGCTGTGCCCCCCATGCTGGAGATTCTGGCTCGACTCTGTTTCCAGCACATTGTTGCTGTTAAGCAGCAAATAAACCAAAAAATCTCTGTGTAAATGCATCTACAATAAAATTAGTCGACAAATTCAAGCTTCATTGTGTTTAAGATGCGAGATACAGGTACAAGAGCTATGTGATAGCAAAAACAGACCTTTTTGTCATTGTAGTGACGATAGACACTCCCGCACATGTTCTCAGGTCGGCAGATCAGTTCTTATTAGTTGTGCCTAAAAACAAAGAGAAAAATGAGATGGGATTGAGCTAATAGCAAATTAAAGGTCTCTGAATAAGAAGCTGACCTTTTGCCACCCAACGTGGTGAGATGGTCTCTATTTCACAGAAGTTGTTCTCAGCTCACTTTTAGATTTAGTATTGCAATTCAAACTCTTCAACTCTTACATTTACTCAAATTTACATGTTATTATCTCATCAAATCAAATAAGCTGGATTATCAAAATGAGTCCCAAAATCTCCGTTGCCATGGCGTCATAGTGCATTGATGTTGAACTGTGTTGCAACTCTACACAGAAATACACATCCACAGATCCAGTAAAATGGTCTTTATCACTTGCGAGAGTATTATAGTGATTAACATTCACAACTCGAAAGTCTGACCTCACTCACAGGAGAGCTTAATTAAAACCGTAACCATGTAATTGTTGAGGGCAACACACGCAAACACAGATACGCAAATCCTCGAGTCCGGTTTTACTTTCTTCATGTCAATGAAGTCAAAGAGAAATTAAATTAAAATTGCAAATGAATATTTTGTGTGTGAATGTGTTTTGCCATGAGGAAAATCAGCTTAACGTTTATTCATATTGAAATCAGCCAGAAAGAGACGAAGAAACGTCGGATTAGGAGGAGGGAAAAAAATAGCAGTGAATGGATGGAAATGGGAGAGAGGAAAGAGGGAGATAGAAAAAGAAAAGAGGGGTCGGGAGGTGAAGAAAGGGATACTGGAGGGGAACATTAAATATCTGTGCTTCTTGTTCTTGCTCTCAGTGGGAAAATAATCCACTCTCATCACTCTGTTCCTGTTCCACACAGCACAGAGTCTGCTCTGCAAAGCAAATAGGATTTTCCACTTAAATATGAAACAGAAGTTTTCTGAGAGCATGCAGTTTGAAATTACTCAGGATGCAAACAAACAAAATACCCAATGTGTTTGCAACGATCATGGTTTTACACTGCCTGTGATTTGTCCATTCACACCCGCGTTCACACACTGTGAGAATCACAGAACAGGAGCTTCCTTTGAAAGATCACACCAACCCTCATGCTACTGAAAATGAGCTGGTGAGAGATCTGAGCTGGAAATATGGAGGCTTTTAATCATGTTTTAATTTAAAATCATGCTTGTGTTTTCATGTTTCTGTAAAGCACTTTGAATCACCCTGTTGTTGAATTGTGCTGTACAAATAAATTTGCCTTGCCTTCCAGTACACTTTTGACATATACTTCTTCATTTATCAAAAAGTCTGACAAAACACCTCATGAGAATGTAAAACCTTTTTAGCAATAACAGTTTCTTTTTCAAAATGTGGGTTTCCATTATCTGATTTTTATCACAATATTTAAGTGTAGAGGAATTTCATGTATTAGCTTAATTATCTTGCTCTTAATTAATGTCTATTAATGTCTAATGTCCGACCATAAGGCTCCTAAACTGATGTCATTCTGACCTTAGTAAACCATTTGCTAAGACCTTGGTTGTTGTAGCCGAAGCAAGGCCGGCGTCTTTCCATCGGGGAAATGTTTAGAAAATGTTTAGATTGAGACCATGTGACCAAAGTCTGTAAATAAAGCTCCCCTCTCTGACTGGGGCAGAATAGCTCAAGACATCTGTGGGATCCACAGATCTTTGGGGAAATATTCTCCTGGGTTACGACGTCGTACCATGTCTGTATGTCTTAATGTTTTGTCCCTTCATCTTTCAATGTTTAATGTATGTTCAACTTCTTTTCTCTTCATGATTAAATTTATATTCTTCTCAATCTAAAGAAACCAGTGTCCTCGTCCTTGACAGGAAAAACGGTCTCCTACATAAGTTTTCCACAATATCGGGTTAATGGAAAAGCAGCCTTTGTAGCACCTGTCTTCTCCTAATTGTCATCATAATAGACGAAAGAAAAAGTTTCTAAAAACGGGGGGGAATTTCCTGATAATGTGGTTAGTTTCCACTGTATTCCAGTTTATGTGAACAAATACATATTTACAGCAAATTACTAAAATATTAATATTCTAACATTGAAATTGATTCTGGATTATCAACAGCTGGTATTATTATTTTATAGTTTTAATTACCATATTACTATTATAAGCGTCCTTATTGGAAAGATCTGAAATAAAAACTACAGATTTTCTGAAGTACGAACTCACCAAAGTTATTTCAGTCTGAACACAAAGAAAATCACAGAAGATAATTTTGTGAAACTGTCATGACCAGATAATGCAGAAAGCAGACAGTTCAACATCGGTTTTAAAAAGAAACGTACCTAAATGCTGTAAACCCGTTACCATGGTAATTATGGATTATGCGTCTTATCAGAAAATGAGTTACACATGCCCTCCGTCTTTCCGTCTTCCATCTGTGTGTTTGTGTGCACATGGAAATGTGTGTAATCAAAAACGTGATTCGTCTGACAAGACAGAGGACATGTAGAATAACCAACACAGTGATGGTGTTATTCTTTCTCTTCTCATTTACATCTTTATTTTTCCTCTTATCTCTTCAAGTTTCATTTTCTTATTCCAGGATTTAGTAACTTGTTAATTCTCAATGTCTATTAGTGTTTAATTTAAGTTACCGTACCGTCTTCTTCCGCTTATCCGGGGTCGGGTCGCGGGGGCAGCAGCCTAAGGAGCCCCAGGCTCCCCAGCCACATATGCCAGCTCATCAGGAGGGATACCAAAGCGTTCCCAGGCCAAGCGGGAGAGATAATCTCTCCAGCGTGTCCTGGGTCTCCCCCGGGGCCTCCTCCCGATGGGACGTGCCCGGAACACCT
>JBAMHX010000026.1:2998981-3020187 GCA_037177515.1 Pseudomugil tenellus | reverse complement strand
GCTTTGCGTGTGCTAAAATCATATATTTACATGTTCTCCTCCCACTCCATGCCAAATTGCGTGTGAACGCCCCAATTAATATATTCATTGAGGCAAATGTACTAACTCGAGGAGGACGTGCAATTTTGCACCAAACCTTTTTACTCACTGTTAGTAGATCAGTTTGTGCTTTTTTTTAGCATGTGCAATGTGTTTGCACACGTTTTAGTACACGCAAACCTTTAGTAAATCTGGCCCTCAATGTACAGAACAAATGTATAAAGGGACAACAATGGGACAATAATAAGTAACAATATTTCTTTATTTCAAACAAACTAATATATGACTCTCTCTAGATGTTGGTATCTGTTATGTTTTAACCCATTGCCAAATATAAATTCAACAACCAGAGTTACCTTCTAGTGTTTAGCTGATATATTTGTTTGTATCTGTCCAATTTTGGGGGGTTTTGAGAAGTGAAAATGCATCACCCAAACCCAAATGTAGTACATGGACCAGGAAGAGAAAGTTTTCTTAGGTACAGTTGCTTGTTTTTTTGTAAAGTTGCTTGCAAGTAAAGTCTGTTGCTGTTTGCAGGATTTGGGACTTGTTTTCTTTAGCATAGTTACTTATCTGGGCTTCTCCTTCTGAGAAGCCTTCCTGATCCTCCAGCTGTCTGCAATAAAGCAGTTGTATTTTATTGTTCAGGACTTGCACAAATTGTGGGACTTGAAATCACTTCACGGATTTTGCAAGCATGAAATACCATGTTTAGTGCTGGCAAAATAGAACAAAAAAAAAATTATTCACAAGGAAAAGAAACAGGTTTTATTTGCTTTGGGTTTTACATCAGTTCTATTCCAGATGTTTAATGTGTTGGTAGCTGACAGCTGATTCAAACTGATTCATATTTGTGCAGAACCTGGTAGGCTGTTAGAGCAATTTAATTTAATTTAGCTGTTTTGGAGCAGGAATACATAGAAAACCTGCTGGATTGTGGACCAAATTGAACACCCATGGTATGATTAATGGTTATTTCATCATGGTCAATGGGCTGATTGTTTTTCTGCTGATCTTACAAAGTTATATTTTATCAGTTTTGTGACATTTAGGCTTCATTTGGTAAAAAAAAGATGATTCAAAGATTTAGTTTCAGAAATATTTGTCAAATATTCCTAATTTACCTCATATTTTCTGAAATACCCTGAAGTCTGCATTTGTAGTATTGTTCAAGAAGCTAAATATAATAGGTATTTGCAGAGCGATGAGCTACGTGATGCCCTGTCTGCTTCTAGAAGCTGGTTGTGTGTGATGCGTATATTTGCATTTAGAGTGGGAGGTAAGATCTGATCACAAGTGGTCACCAGAGATGCACATGGAGACACATGTTAATACCAGAGGTTCACTTGCGATTGGACAACTTGAGCCGCATCTTAAATATACTTCTAAACAGGCAGTAAACACACACAGAAACACACAGATGCTGCAGGTTGAGGCAAAAGACAGGTACCCATGCAATGATCTAAATGGGTAATAAGAGAAAAATCCCCAAGTCTCTTTCTTATTTGGCTTCACACATATCAATTCTGTGGCCTTTCTCTGCTGAGTTTGCATGTTTTCCCGTTGTATCACACATACATATATATTTCTCCTGGTACACTGGCTTCCTTCCTTACAAAGACATGCACGTTAGGTTAATTGGTAACTATTAATTTTCTCTAGGAATGACTGAGTGTAAATGGTTGTTTGTCCTTCTGTGTTGGCCCTGTGATGGACTGGTGACCTATCCAGGGTGTTTCCTTCCTCATGCCCAATGATTTATGGGATAGGCTCCAGCAACCCTTAAATTAAGTAAGCATTTTAGACAATGTATTAATGAACATATCAATTCCTTCAACATTATTAGGAAGACCTTGATCCTTCAGAAAAAAATGGACCCATGTCTTGAAGAACCAAACGTTACCTCCCCTCAAGCATAAAAGCAGAAAGTAAAGATGTTGGATTTACTTGCTAGAGCAGCTTGAAGCTTGTTAGCGAGCCATTCATGCAAAACAAGTGTATTGCAATTTACAGGGCAGGGGGTCCTGATGAACAGAAATGCACTATCTAAGTATTGCATTAAATGTTTACAAAAGCCATTGAAGTTTAGCATAATGACTGATTAACTTGAGTCAGGACTTCAGACTTAAAAGAAAAAAATATTTTCTGCCAATTATTTCTTGAATCAGACATGATGGGGTTTTAAGTTAGTATATTTTGGGCAGAAGAGGGTTAAGTAGATGAAAAACAAAGCTGCTTGTAAAAATCTTACAAACTTTGTTTTCGCCTTATGAATTCTTACAGTAAGTAATAAAAAAAAACCATCAATAATTAGATGCATTAGTGGACAGCAGTGGTAGAGCGGGTCGTCCAATAACTTGTAGGTGGGCAGTTTGAGTCCAGTTTTATCCCAACCAATCAGATGTTGTGTCCTTTTGCATCAGTGGTGCATGGCTGTTTGGTGGGGGTCAGATAGGTTGTTGCTGTGGATTGGCTTGCATGTTTCTCAGTGTGAATGAGGGCAGGTGTGGCTCACATGTAGCTCACCATCATTAAGTAGAAACAAGAAGTGGATGAATGGATTCTTTGTAAAACACTGAATGTTGTCACCAGAATAGCGCAACAGAAATGCAATTCCTTTTCATTATTAGTAATATGAATCAGTGTTGCAACAACACCACTGTAGCTGGTGTTGCTAATAATACTGCAGCTAACCTGGTCAGTAAGCCAATCCCTGCACAGGTAGCTCAGCTAGGTTTGATTTTCTGAGGTCAGTGAAACAGCAAGCGTTTATCTGTGTCTGACACTACAACACACATAAAAACACTGAGAGGTAATTGAAGTAATCATTTGATTTAGTATTGTGATTTCAGATGGAAATGAACAGAATCAACTTTAAGTTTCACCTTTTTTAATATCATCCAATCAGAAAACACAAGAAATCAATGTAGTGTAAACAGGAAGTAAGATCAAAGTGTTGCTGCGACTTCCTGTTTCTCTCAGATTTTGGTCACAAACCATTAATTACCACCATAATCATCATTATCATCATCAACACCATCTTTTCTTCATCATTGGAGTTTCTGTGTAATTTACAGTGTTTGTTGTACATGTTGTGTGCTTTAATGTCTGTAAACCAAATTTCCCTGACTGGACAATAATCGTTTAAAATGCACAGACTAATTAGCATAATAATTGTAATGACACTAATTAGATTTTTCATATTAACAATTATCATTACTATCACCGCCATCATCCCCTGTCATCATTTATGATCATAATTATAATAATTTTAATTAAAACAATTTTAATTATGTCTGGTGCAGCTGTCGTCATGGCTACCATTGTTTTCATCCTCATTTTAGTCACACACACTCGCACACATCACTGGACACACAGTGTATAGGAGCAGGCAGGCCCATTAATTCATATATGGCTCAATTATTAATACCGAAGCTGGATCTAACAGAAAAAGAACAACTTCAGAACGTTTCTTCAACTGGACAGACATATAACTCTTCAGGCTTTTCATTTAGTCATTTTCCAACACTCTAAAAGTCACATCTTTTGAGAAGTATGTGGACTTAGGAGGTGTTTGTGCACCACTTTAAACCACATATTCACCCTATACTCTGAAGAGGAGAAAAATTGGATATCCAAGCCTCGAAAATTAAGAGTAAAGTTAAAATTGCAATGCTGCATATTTTGTATGCAGAGGCAATTATACTGTACAATCCATGCTGATTCAATGAATCAGTTAAATCAAATAGCAACATTTTCCATTACACAAACCGTTCCGTTGCAGAGTCCTTTGAACAACCAGATATGTCTGGCAGTAGAGTGTACAGTCCACATAGATGGAAACATTTCCACCCCAATGTTACCACACTCAGAGATGAAGATATCCACTGACGAATAAAACCCACCAGCGTAACCTGGTGGAATCCATGATTAATCTTGAAATGCAACACAGTGTCCAATCTGTAGCCTTGCAAGATCCATTTGAGTATAAACTGTCAATACATCACTGCTGCTGTCTTGTAAGACCTTTCCCACATATGTTCAAGTCCAGTACTTTGTCCACCATGTTGTCCAATCTTTTAGGCAAGTAGTCAAAGTCCACTGATGATCCTTCAGGTCAACATAGAACAATTTGGTTTAAAAAGCAACATCATCTGCATATAATAACATATATATTTCTTTAAGCCAACAGTTCTCAGCTGTGCATTTGGCTGTTAATTCCCCAGCTTTGGACACAAAACATAGATTTATTATGCCCAGTATCTAAGGACAATGCACTTCAAATATCAACTTTCTGGTTTTGTGCTTTGTGAACCCACAGAAATTGCCCTTAGCTATTGTTTTAATACCTATTATTGACAGGTTGTTATAGTAGCTCATATTCTCTGTTAGGTTTTAGTTAGTTACTGGAGTAGCAGGAGGTTCCATAGCTGAATTATTTAAAATTAATGGAATTTGGGCACTTTTATTCCTTCAACATAGAGGGTTGTTAGTATAAAAAAAACTATCAAGCTGAATAAATAGAATGAACGAGAACATAACATGAAAATTTAGGTAGAAAACCAGACAGATTTGCTAGAAAATAGCCACTTACCACATTTCTTTATGAGAGGTGATATCAAGCAATACCTAGAGGTCTCAGAACTCCTATTGACAAAAACCAAATACATCTGTCCACGCAGCATTTTTAAGTCCTGCTGCATTTTTTAAAATGTGCTCAACATAAGGACAATGTGTATGACTCTTCTATAATTGATTATAGAAAATGTCTTCACTTTCCAGAAAAGCACTGGTTTTGTCCCCCTTTTTTAAACCTTTGTTTGTGTGGACAGGAAATATAGTTGCAGTATATAATTATCATACAATTAAATTTAAAAAAATCAATACCTTTTACTTTTGAGAAAAGGTCTGATGGGGAAATCATAACTCTTGTCAATAGGGAATGTTTATCCATCTGAGTTGATGACATTTTTCCCTTTACCCAACTACTCAGCTTGATTCAGTTTTTAGGTTAATTTTCTCAGTAGTACTTGATACCTGGTACTTTACTACCACCTAAAGTCTCAAATCCACCAACAAGTGTGGGGTAGGACCATAGACTATGTAAAGATAAATGGAGCCTCCCAGTAGGTTTGGGAATAGCAAAAGTGAAGCTTGTTGGGCGGTTCCTAACATTGCATTATGGACAACCTCACATGTGTTGTTGCTCCAGGAAAATACAAAAACTGTGGGAGACATGGAGCTTAGTGTGGGGCTGTTTGAGTTTGGTTAATAGACGTCTATCAAACTCAGAGATGCCTGAAGTTAAGAATTAACTGAGCTAACTCAGCTTTATCAGGAGCTAACCAGCAAATGGAGGTAGGTGGGCTAAAGCTCATGTGCGATGTTAGCCAGCTAAAAACCGGGTTTGTGCTTGCAGCAGCTATTGGATACCTGTCAATTATAACGACAAGCCCATAATTGTGCAGAATTTCAAGATGAAAAAACAGTTGAATAATAAAAAAAACCCTTTCATAGTTGTCATGAAGACAAACTTGACCAATTATCCGTCAAATGTTTTTATGTACCAGGCTGTAAAGATTTCTGCTGTGAGGTTTTTACCTTGGGATCTATGGAGCCTATACATCACTTCTGTATAAGCTTTTGTTGACATTAATTAATCTTCACAATGTAATTAATTCCCAGAATTTAGAGAACACCAGTGTTCAACAAAACAGATGAGCAGAACCCACTATTTTCTTCAGCCAAGGAGCAGGCTAGGTTTTTCTGTCTGTTTGCAACAACTCAAAAAGTCTTGGATTGATCTCTATGGAAATTTCTGGAAACCTCAAAAATAGTATAAGACACAGAATTAGATTTTAGAGATGATCTGGATCACTCTTATGGGATTAATTTAGACATGGTAGCTTCTAACTCAATAATAATGTCCAAAGTCCCAGTCAAAACCAAACCACAATGGCTTGAGAGATGTCTACATCGTCCTACGTTCTCTTGTCTAATATTTTATACTTCACTGCAACACTGATTTTCAACACAATTTAGAAATAAGAAATAAAAATATCTAAATGAAGAACAAAGTAATTTTCATCATAGTCTGAACAAATAACTTTTTCTCTCCAGTGTTCTCTCATGCTTTTCGAGAATTTAATGCCTGATGAAATTTGCTTTCATAAGTAAATTATTTTTTTTTCTCTCTGTTTTTTGTAAAAAAAAAAAAAAAAGGTAACAGTGTTTAAATTCAAAGCAGGAGCAGGTATCTTGGTAGAGACAGGAAAGGGGAAATGGTATCTTTCATGTTAAATTAATTGGTGGGTTTTTGTGAGGTTTGTTGGATGTTTCAACTTCAAGTTTGTCAATTCTACTTAATTTGAAAACCTGTCAGATTAAACCATTGTTTGATACCATATTGCCTTTCATGTAAGACTTTTTGTTTTCCCTTTTCAAACACAAGCAGACATTTTCCAGCCCTGCTCGTTAAAACTGAAAACCGACCACGAAGTTTCAGCACAACTGAGAACAATTATCTTTCCACATGTTGAGCGTTTGGTGGTTTAGACTGAAATGTTGCAGCTACTATTGTTTCTTACATTCACAGGACAGATCTGAAGCAACAAAAGCCCCTCAAACCCACTGATATTTTCCAAACTGGCAGAGGTTTTGATCATGTCAAAAACAAAGCTGCATTTTAAATTCAAGCTGAGACGGTTTGGATGCTGTGAAGAGTTAATGAGTCTGAATGAGATTCCTGTGTGTGAACAGAGGATGCAGCACTCACCATCGTCTACAGTGTTAATTAAAGCTCTGCTCTGTGATTGAAATGCTGTTTACTGCCATTAACTCAGAGCTGCTTCAGTCTGGCGAGGACAAAAAAGGGTCTGATTTAAACTGCTATTTCTCCAGTCACAATAAATTTGGATTAAAAAGATTATGTTTTATCAAAACATGAAGAATTTTGGTTTTGAAATAGTTTAATGCTGCTGTTAGTGCATTATATCTATATCTTTTTACATTTTTTATCTGATATGTTCAGGCTGCTTTCAAATGTCTTGTTGAACATTAACAGCGAACAGCATACAGACATTATATGTTGTGCTATCTTGCAGCGCTGCTATTAGAGAGATTGTGAAGCTTTATTACCTCATATATGATGACAAACAGCAGAATAAACATCTGATACTGTGGTTTACATTTACTGTTCATAATATCTGATCTGGAAATCTCAGTTACCAACTAACAAACCGCATTGGAATGTTTAACTAAAACTACGTGAAAGACACTAAAAAAAACTTTTGCAACATGTTAATTTTCTATTTTGCCAGATATTTCAAACAGTTTTGTGATAACTTGTTTAGACTGCAGGACAGTCTGTAGGTGACCTCTTTGTGTAACTGACTAAGGGCGCCCTGACACTTGGACAAAATTCTGGTCACAACAAAATTTCGCCACCGGGTCGTGAACTATGTGCCAACGGTATGTGATCACATCGTGAAGTTGTCGGAACTATGCGGGAGCATACTTGCCAGTGCGCGCCAGATATACGCATCTTCTGTTCTCTGCAATGACTGTGTCTCTGGCATTCAGCATGTTCTCTCTTCCACTGACCTGAGGTTGGGGAGAAACCGTTTTTATATAGGATGCCCAAGTCAGAACAACACCGTCCGAATTGCGCAAACTCTTCGAGCAATTGCGGGAAATGTGTTAACTATGCGCAATCGTGCACGCGTTCACGCGTTAACTATGCGTGAACTCATCGTGCCAGTTCGTGTCAATGCGGACATTGATGGGAAAGCATTTGTGAACTTGTCGGGAACTATGCATGAACGAGACGTGAACAGTGCGGGAGCCTCCCGGTTCTTGCCCCAAAATGCCCCGACTTGCAATGACAAAATCGTGGCCAAAAGTCATGCAAGTTTCAACCTACCCTAAGGCTAAGTTCACACTGCAGGCCGTAATGCTCAATTTGGAAATTGTTTAATTGTTGTGAAATCCGGTCTTTTCGAGAGTTCGTTCACATTTCCAATTAAATGTGCCTTGTATGTGCTCTCCTGTATGAACTTTATGTGCACCTAAAGCGCAAAAGAAATGTCGACATGAGCAAGATTATCATGTTTACAGAATTAAACAGTGCAACATATTGTTATTGTAAAATTACTATCCAATTGTAGTCGGCACATTTTCAATTGCAGCGTTTTAAGTAGATTATAAAAGAGGAGAGTCAGATGGTGTTTTGTGAAGAAGCGGCACAACGTCTGCACAGAGAAACGTGTGGAAAAAAGTTGCAACCAGGAGTGAGTGAGAGCCAAGAGAGTGATGCAGTACTTTTACAGATAAGGAATTTATTAATAATTTCCTAATGATAAGGAGAACCTTTATCTACAATGAGCATCTCTCTAAAACACTGTATCAGTGACGTGCAGGATGGATTAATGCGACCTGGCCATTCAGACGCGTGCACGATTGCGCACAGAAAAAGATCAGATACGTATTGGATGTAGAACCACATATGCAAGTGGCCTGGGTTGCATTTAAAAAATCAGATCTGTTTTGTTCAGACTGTTATGAAAAGATCAGATACGGGTCGCATAGGGGCAAAAAATTCAGATTTGGGTCTCTTCAGCCTGCAGTATGAATGTAACCTAAATGATTTTTTGGATTATTGTCACAATGATAAGAGTGAATAACACGTTAAACAATATTTCCCAATATTTAGATGTTATCCTTCAACTCTTCAGGCCCTTGCCTCCTAAGCCTCATTTTCACCAGTGAGGTGGGCAGGGAAGCATTTTTTTGTGTGTTTCCACAGTGGGAAGGCTTTTCTTATCTGATCCTAGTGTTTTTTTTTTTTTTTTTGTTTTTTTTTTGGTATCCTTTTGTTGGGGTACCAATCTCACTGATCCTACCCAAAAGGGAGGAGCTTGGCTCACTGCAACCCTTTGATTGGTGGAAAAAGAAAAAGCTTTAAGCAAAAGGTTTTCTTTTTTTTGATTAAATTTAATTTAAAAAGGAAGCTATACAAAAAATCCCCAAACTGTGGTGAGACTCTTCTTCTCCTTAAAGAAGGTGTCACACTGTAAAGGCGTCATGCTATCACGTAGCTGAGGCATCTATCGCGATGTTTATGCTGCTTCTCAGGTATTGTAAGTGTTAGCTGTAGGATTGCAACAGGATTATTTAACCATTCTGTCTTCACCTTTTGGTGGAAATGATTTTTTAGAATGTTAGCATTAAGTAGCATAACAAATACTACACGTGTCACGTTCAGCTGGACGGCAGCATAGATGCTGGAATTTAGTGTCAGCTGTTCAATAAAATCAACTTAAATTTTGGGAATAAAATCCTGTTTTGCTCCTTGATGTGAACAGATTATCAGAAGACAAACAGCGCCAAACACCATCTTTCTCCATGTCACACAGACTGACAACAGCAATCTCCATGAAGTAAATGTTTGTGATCTTCTGAGCAAAGAGACAAGGATTCAAACCAAAAAACATTTAGCGTATCATACAGATCCTATGTGATGCTGTATAACAACTGTGATCAGTTTTACCAGTTTTTACTGTTTTACCACAGCAAATTAAAGAAATTGTTGCAGATTTATATGGTTACCTGCCTAAAACAGGAGACGAAACTATAAAACAAAGATGGATAAATAAAAGATACAATGTGCAAAATTGGATAACTATTTTGAGCTGTCATGTTTTGTATAAAATGGTAGTTGATGGTTAAATATTTGTGTTATGGTGTCCGAGTTATGGGTGCTTGTTAATATGAATTCAATTTGTCTTTTGTTTCCTCATCATTCGACCTGAAATGTTTCTAGGCACCATTCCCCAAAATATTGCCTACCATCTTACAGCTTTACAACCTGTGTTTAACATTTCACAGCACAAAAACCAGTTTGATAACATCAGCCACATATTAAGGAAATAAATATTCCATCTGTGATGAAAACATTTAAATTGAATTGATTTGAAAATATAACCAGTTAAGAGACCAACTGATTAACCAGTAAAGCAGTTTCCCCCCAGTTTCTTTTTTCTGACTGCATCCATAAGCTAGCAATGCATTGACTTGGCAGTCAGTTTGCAGTTGCTCCAGTCTGGTGAGGTGGTGTAGCGTTAGCCGAGGCTGGGGTTTGGCGGTTTGCGAAGCCACTGGTAGAACTGCCGCCGGTGGAGGCGGTGCCAGCGCACATTGCCCTCAACGATCTCCAGCGCCCGTGGCAACGCAGGCCCCGCCCCAACACCGCTTGACTGGATAAATTCCTTTAACTGAAGAAAGACAGGAAGAGAGTAAAGGAAAAGAAGGAAAAAACAGAAAAGGACAATCAGAAAAAATGATAGATTAAGATTTTAAAACCCATTTGTGTGGAAAGAAAAGAAGGTGGGCTTGTGAAAATGTAGCACTCTTTGAGATAAAAAGATTTGAAAGAAACAAGTCCTAATATTTATGCTTCAATATTTTCAAATGACAAACTACTTCCAGAGAGAGTGCTGAGCTGCGAGCTGCCTTTGTTACGCAGCCTGACCGCTTTTTAATAGTTACATAAGCTCTGAATGCTTTTCTAGTTTCTTACTGTTTTTACTAAAATAAATTTAACTTTGTACAATTATGCCATGCTGCACTACTTGGTTTCTTGTATTACAATCTCTCTGCTAATTCAATATACATCTTGCATCCTAACTGTACTGTGATCTGTCTTTAACCATTAAAACTAAGTCCCATGTTGACTCTAATTTCTTTCTTTTCCTCTCATATGACCATGATGTCTTCTTGAGTTTTTTTTGCTGGTGCACGTAGTTCTGTCATGATAAAGAATTTTCCTTAATTAATTAAACTATTGCGATAAATGATATTTTTGTGGTAAGTGATTTATGACATTTTGAGACCATTTTCAGTTAATATAATAATGCCCTAATAATGTAAAGTTAGCCCTTTCAAATATCAACAAACACTCATTCCTGCTGTGGAGACTAGTTTACCCTCATCCAGACTTTCAGCAATGTTGTTTTTGGAACAGTCTACTCCTATATGTGGTCATGTTTGAACTTGACCACATATCAGAGGTGGCAGAGTACCATTGAATCCCCGATCCCCTTTTTTGATGTTATTGTAAAGTTACTTGTGATGTGTTGGACTTTCAGCAATAATAATAAAAAGCATTTCTTTAGTGATTAAACTAACACAATTTTGTGCTCTTCAGTTTGAATTTTGTTATTGTGGGTTAAATACCAGATTAAGGCAAAAGGCACGCACATCTTGAGATGATTGTTACGGTGCTGAACTGGAAAATACGTACTCTACAAAGAAAAGAAGACGATGACTCGCGCACCATCCAAGGCTTTACTTAAATGCCCCAGTGATCATGGACTATCAGGAAGGTGGAGATGTCCCATAGGTGAAGGTCTTTTTTCCAGCTGGGAAAACTGCAGTGGATGGTTATGATTTAAGTGGAGATGCAAGTTTGTTGCATTGCCATGTTTAGTTGATTTTGTATAAAAACAAAATCAGCAAACTTCCTACAGGTTAAGTCATTGGTTTCAAGCTTGTTGCATTATCCACAAGAAACGAGAACCATTTTTCTTGCTCTGGAGGCAGCAAGAACAAAAAAAATTGTCCTGTCAATTCATACTTCACCAGGAGCTTCATCTGCAACAGGGCAGGCATCATTGCAGGATAATGTCTTTGTTTCTATGCAAAATCGACCTGATGCACTGAGAGGAAGACACAAGACATCTTTCATGCTTGTGAGAAAAAAATAAATATTCTATTAATCCTTCCAAATCTCATGTTTCCCAGGTTAGCTCTGGTTTAGCTAGTATACCCAGAATTGGACAACAATTTTGTGAAAAATTGTAGGAGAAGGCACTACTGCCTCTGAGAGAGAGTGAAGCTGAGCTTCCATTACCCATCAATCCATCCATTTTCTACTGCTTATTCCAGAACGGGGTCGCGGGGGGTGGGGCTGGAGCCAATCCCAGCTACACAGGGCGAGAGGCGGGGTACACCCTGGACAGGTCGTCAGATCTATCACAGGGCCACACATATACACAAACAACCATCTACACACACAGCCCGTTTCCATTACCATTTTTGTAAAATAAAAGCAATATTTGTAAAGTTTTGGAGGGGGTAGGGACTATGCTGCAGGAAGGCAATGGAAACAGACCTGGAGAGATAGAGAGAGAGATAGAGAGACCAGTAGGAATGGGCTTTTACTGGGGAAGGTTGAATCACATAGTTATAATCTGATCCTCGGCCAAAATTTTGTCCAATTTTGGGGCTATTAATTGTAGGAAAATGTTCAATAATTCCAAAATATGGAGTCAACTATGGATGCAACTGCTCTATCACTGAGCAAGTATTTTGATAATAAATGATTGCTATCAACTTAAAAAACTACTATTGGATAGATTATTTTATATACGTTTTCTTACAAAAATGTAGTTACTGGTTGCAAAGCAATAATGCTGAGTATAAATAAATAATGCTGAATAAAGCCGTCATTCCAGCTAAACTGTCCTAAAGCTTCCTGAAGGGACAATTTTTTAAAGGTTTATAGGAGGTAGATTTTATTTTAAATGGAAGCGGAGGTGAAGAAACTTCTTTCTTTCAAAGGAACTCATTTAACCCTAAAGTTGAAGACCAAAGAGAAAACTTAGTGTTGTTCAGCGGAGTGCAGAAGAAAACCCATCTTTTCAACTTGTGTTGCTACAGTTCAGAGCTCCTACTGTCTCTCCAACCCTGTTCCTTTTCGGTTCATATTCTCTTTGCTCGCTTCTTTTCCTCCCATGATTGAGCCACCAGAGGCACTCGTTCGGATTTAAAATTAAAAGCCAAAAAATTAAAAGTCAATCAGAGGCTTTGTTCCAGTTTTTGTATTTAGGACTCCCATGGGAAATAATAATGGTTGTGTTCTGAGGTTTCACTGACAGTGGAGGCCACACCAAAGCTTTAATTTGCTTCCATTGCAACAGCAGGAGTCAAAAGACAAAGGGAAAGACTTCCATTTATAAATGCCATCAATCCTCATGTTTTCGTGTCATTTCTGATCTACCCATCTAGTTAAGCTTCTTTTCATCATATAGATTAACAGGTACTTGCTGTGAAGACACTAAGCAGAAAAATAATTAAAATCATTAATCAAGCTCCACTTTTTTGCAATGAACCCACCAAATTTAGAATATTGATGTGTTAGTGAGTCTCCAGAGAGCATGTTAACACGCCATGATTAATTGGGAAGTCTTCCAATTGACGCTGGCGGGCAGGTAACACACTATTTCAGTCGTGTTAGTGGACTGAAGTAGGACAGGTAAATATTTTTTGGCTATGCTGCGGTTGAAACAGTTGCAATAAACAACCTTATAGGAAGAGAATATCAATGATTAACGTGTACTGGTATTTTAGAGATGACAAAATGTGTTCAGAAATTCAGGATGCATGAATATGAAGGTGTAATTTATTTATTTTACGAGCATCATCTTGTTATTTCTGCAAGACTGAATAGGATCATTCTTCAAACAGTAGCCAAAGTTTTCACGTAGTGGTGAGTACCAACCTACAAATATTGGCCAGTTGGTGGAAACACGTAAATCAGGATACGGGATCAAGCCAGACTCTATCGTGGACCTTTAGCTGGTGTTTCACACATAGACTGTATAAAGATAGACGGAGCCTGCCAGCAGGTTTCTGAAAGGAAAAATTTTTATTTGCTTGGAGGTTCCTACCGCCACCATCTGGTAAACGTCACACGTGAAGTCACTCCAGGAAAATACAAAAAAAAAGTTATTTAATTTAATCAATTTAAGAAAATTTGAACTCGATTTGACAAGATTCAACAGGGTTTTTCATTGCAAGCAGATGCAGGAAATCCTGGTATTTCTGACAATTGATGGAATTTTTGACAATCATGAAACACAGATATACTAAATTTGTCTTAAAAGAAGAGCTTTTTCTCAAAATTCATGCCATTTGCTGCACCACAGCCGAAATGAACAAGTAAAACAAATATAGTTGAGAGGGATGGACAGAATGGCCCAAAAAGACACAAACCAAAAATATTCAGAGTCCATTTTCATGTGATGGTACTGGTTTCCGTCTCGATCTACAGTTAGAATTCCGTTACAGTTTTTCACAAAATAAAAGTGATATTTGAAGGAGTGGATGTTAGATTATCAGCCAGAGGAAAAATGGAGATAGAGCCTCCTTGGGTGAAATATACTAGAGCTGATTTATGATTATTACTATAAATATGTCTTTTTTATTTAGATTTTTAACCTATGTATTTATTGATCTTAGTAATGGAACTCTTTATTTATTTATTTTTGTTTGTTTTTATGGGTGAATGAGCAGCTGGTGTTTAAAACTTCCTTCAGGATTAGTAAAGATTATCTATCTATCTATTTGTAAAGTTTTGACAAACAATAACTGCATGTTGAAGGTGTTTCTATAAAACACTGTTTAGCACATAAGCAGCAGTTCTATAAAATCAGATTTTACGAGAATTGTGGCTCACACAAGGCAGACCCATAGCTTTATTTTGGGGTTTTGTGGTCACTGCATTGGGAAAAACTTCCCGAAGCCCTTCTAGCTCATTTTCCTTCCTAATTATCTGAGTTTCCATGTTGTTTGTTTCATACATCTTATCCTGTCACATGACCTCTTACTTCAAGTTTGGGGAAGCGCGAATATGGTAAAAATGTAACATTTTTATGATGTACTTGTATATCAAACCAAGTCTGAAAAACCACCTCATAAGAGTGTATAAATGGTTTTTTTTAAGAACACTTGTAACAGATTTTTATTTAAAAAATATAGGTTTTGCTCAATTCTACGGCTCATGGAAACATAGCTAGTGATCCACAATTTTTTTCTTGCTTCTCTCCAACATAGATTATTGACAAAAAAGTAAATCATTAACTGAAAGGATTTAGAGAAATGCAGGGAAGAACATGAATCCTACTAATGGGTACTTTAGTTTGTTGATTTTGCTTATAAATAATAAAAAACAACAACAGCAATGAGCTTTTTCTCAGGCTTCTTACTATTTTTAAAGATGTATTATTATTTCTAAGCATGATAATTGTTTAGATACCTATAATCTGCCTGGTGGGGGTTATGGGAAAAAGTACATTAGATTTTTATGTCGCATGTTTAAAGCTCTTGTGTTGAGCTAATGGTTGCTACTTGGACAAAACTCTGCTGGACCTCTAATGTATTGTGTATTTACCTCAGCCAGTTCTCTTTCCGTGTTGAGAAACTCTGTGACTCCATTGATGAGTTTTGAATTCATGAACAAAGCTTCACCATATCTGCACAGGGAAAGTGTGAAATTACTGAATTAAAAGGGCAGAAAATGGATAAAACCGGCACAGTGAGTGTGTCTTACCGAGCATTGAGGATGTCCCACTTCTCTCTGAAGTATTTCCAGGCCAGGTTTCGTCCTTGAGGGTTTCTGCCCACGTGAATGATGACGTCGATTACATCCTGCTCTGGAACTAGGTCTGAGGTCAGAGACAGGTTCAGCAACCTGGAAGATGCAAATAAAAGTCATTTATCATGAAGATGGTAAATAAGAGGTTGTGGACACATTTAAATATCAACTATATTCTTTTTAAATGGAACCATTTTAAAGTTCATGCTACTGCACATGCGCTGTTGGGTTGACTTTATATTCAGCTGTGAAAAATAAATTTTTCGGCCAAGTGAATGAGTCACAATTAATGTTTAATTATTCTCTGCAGTAGTTTTTATTAATTTATTTTGGCATTTTAAGACTTTTAAAAAAGATGTTAAAGGTCTTTTATGGTTACTATCCTCCACATGTATGCTAAAATTTTAGTATATCCTGTAAATTCTGTATATCCTAAGTTTACTTCTACTTTATTTTATTTCTTTGTCTGTTCTGTCTATACTTGTATACTTTAAAGTTAATAACATTTTAATTTCTTCCATTGAATGACAACAAAGTCAAAATGTGCCAGTATGAAGAATTGTTATAGCGAGCTAACTGCTAGCCATCGAGTGTTTAGGTTGTTTTAATCTTGTTCACCTGCTGGATTTTTTTTATCATATGTATCAAAGAAAATGAGTGTTTTTTTGTCTAAAAGAGGTCATCACATGTAACATACACGGAGCCTGAGAATCACCTCAGACTTGTAGGTCATATTTTTGCAAGAATTTTAATTAAAATCTATAAGGTAGGAAGCTAATGTTTTGATTAAATAGTTTCTGTAAGTTTTTTTTAAACAAATTTCAATTACATATGGTTACTAATATAGTTGCATGACTAAATATGCAATAGGTAATTATAAATAAATATTGATGTTAAAAGGAAATGAACCTGATAAAAAGTTAATTTTATGGTTGCAACATCTCCTAATGCTTGTTCCTGAATCTGAAAATTTTGTGCAGTTCCAAGGCAATGAGATGTAATCATAGCTAAAATTAATAACCAGTTTTTCTTTTTTGAAAATATGTTCAAATCTTTACAGAAAAACAAAAAAAATAAAATGAATTCCCATTATAAACCAGGTTGCTAAATATAGTATTATTGAAATAATATAGTGGGCTGCACGGTGGCGAGGTGGTTAGCACTGCAGCCTCACAGCAAGCAGGTTGCCGGTTTGATCCCCGGCTCGGGCGGTGGCCTATCTGTGTGGAGTTTGCATGTTCTCCCTGTGTCAGCGTGGGTTCTCACCGGGTTCTCCGTCTTCCTCCCACAGTCCAAAGACATGCAGCTTGGGGATAGGCTGATTGGAGACTCTAAATTGCCCATAGGTATGAGTGTGTGCGTGCGTGGTTGTCTGTCTATATATGTGGCCCTGTGATAGGCTGGCGACCTGTCCAGGGTGTACCCCGCCTCTTCCCCTGTGTAGCTGGGATTGGCTCCAGCCCCCCCGCGACCCCGTTCGGGAATAAGCGGTAGAAAATGGATGAAAATGAAATAATATATTAAAAGTAATCTGAAATATTGTATTTCGATACATGAGTGATATTAAAAACTAAAAACAGTGTAACACGCAATACCTGCAAGAACAGCCTTCATGGAAAAGAAACTAAATAAGATAATTATTTAGTCACTAAAACTTGGATAAACAGAGGAAAACGGGCCGCATCTTTAAGAACGTGTACATATATACCTTTTAAAACATTTATTACTTTCTGCTGACATAAAATAATCTTTCATTTGAGGAAAAATAGAATAAAATAAAAACTTCAAGGTTCTGAAAAAAAAAGTTCAGCTGACATAGCATCCACGAAATGGCACTAACGTGTGGATGGTACATTGATACTCTTGAGGTGATAACAGTTTGGATTTAATACTGCTTTACGTATTGATATAACACTGCGCTGATCCACAGCTTGACATTTGTTTAGCTTTTGATAGTTTTAAATAAAATAGCCTGTAATGCCCACAAACAGCATTCCTTCTGCTGTTATCAAACTATCAGATGTCACTGCATCATGATGATATTGCAACTGTTAGTGATGAGTTTTTGTTTTAATATTTTACTGGAATAAAACAGGATTTTATTTTCACCATGTCACACCTTTCAACACTGAATTTAGCAATTTTACATTTAATAAAAGGAAATAATCCCATAAAACACAGCTTAAGTTGGTTCTTATTTAAAAAATATTCATCTTATTTTTCTTTAATATAGTTATTGATATAATTTATTTCTGATTTAAAAAGTATTTCAAGTATTGTTGTTACCGAGTATTATTTATATCCGTATTACTCTTTTTTTCTTTTCAGTGTCAAGAAGTATCTATACTGATATTACTGACAAAGTACTACATACTACGTATATGGTACAGTAAAAGTTGACGCCTCCCTGCTAACGTGGATGTGAATAAGGTAAAAGCTTGACACGCTGCTGGGTGGAAGGAAATAAATGCTTTGTTTAGGATTTGAGGAAATGAAAACACAAGCTGCAAGTGCACAATTCAAGCAGGAAAGGTCAAGTTGTCCGGTATAAATTGATATTTGGTTTTTAAGTTCTGCCGGTGGGTGTTTCTGTCACACTTTAAATCACTTCTCCAAAATACTGAAGTAATCTGATTACTTCCAGCTGCAGGGAACTGACAGTGATATTTGTTAAACATTCATTCAAACATTTTTGAGAAGCAAGACAGAAAATTCAGTTTACCTTCATCTTACTCTTTCCACTTCTGTTGCCTTTGTGTGTGTGTGTCCATGAGAGAGAAGGGGGGGATTGGGCTGGCGGTCTTAGTAGTTGTTGGGAGCTGCCGTTTCATTAAACCCCAAAATCAATTTTCTCTCTTTTCCCACAATCCCTCTGTGCTGCAACCATTTCCTGTGTGACCAATCAGTGTGTTTTTAGCTGTGGTTGTTGATTTGTGTCTGTGTGCAAGTGTGTTTGTGTGTGCGTGCATATATGTGTGTGCAGAGGTGTGTTTATGTGTGTGCAGGCGTGCTTGTATATATGCAGGTGTGTTTGTGGATGCTGGTGCGTGTATGTGCGTGTAGGTATGTTTGTATGGTTGTATGTGTGTGCAAGTGTGTTTGTGTGTGTGCGCAGGTGTGTTTGTGTGTAGCTAACAGCACATGCAGCTCTGCTCCCTGATTGCAGAACAGTTGACTGTGTCTGGAAAATCAATGCTTCATAGACACACACACACACAATCACACACATATCTGATTGTACAGCTTTGAGTGTGTGTGAGATCCATCCTCACCATTTCATTTTCTTTCTGAACAATACAGCAGCAGTTTGCTTCTGATAAAATACACCAATGTTCACACACAAAGAAATAAACACCTGAGGGTAGACTTATGTACTTGTAGGTCACTCAGTGTATCTTTACAGGAGCCTCCCGTTTGTGTCACAAATTCCATTTTCAGTCTTGAACTTTGCTTGTTTTATCAAAAAGACAAAAATATCAGGAAGAATTTATTCATTAATATTTTGGTTGAACTTTAGTTGCAGTCACACAAATGCAGCTGCCAAAAAAACAAAAAACAAAAGATGTAAAAAACCAAAAAGAAAACTTTGCACATCACAAATTTTACTCTTCTGTCTTGAGAAATGCTAGTTTTCTAATCAATATTTCATGTTAACATCGGAACAGAACATGGTGGGATGTAGAACAGCCAGCTTTTGGGGCTGATTTGTAATTTGCAATGCAACTAAGAGGTCTCATTGTACAAGTTCTGACTCCTGTAGCTCGTATTGATCTCATATTCAGCATATACAAAGAGTTATTTTCTGTTTTCACACAAGCGCTGATGAATTATAATCTGCTGTGCAGCACACAGAAAGAATCCATGATTGCTTCCAAACGTTGTTCGGATTTGATCCATTTTGGAGAAGGAGCTGAAGTTAAATGCATGTAAAATATTTATCAATAGATTCTGATGAAATTTCATCCAAACCTTTTCATACAAACTTATGAATGATCAGTAAACCTGCAGAAACACGATGGGTCCAATGTGCCTGCAGGCGGCTTTGCTTCCTTCCTGCAGCTCTTCTTGCATTCACCAGATGCTTCTGTGATGTTGATGAACGATCTGAGTGCAGCGAGGCTCCAGCGTGTGCAGCTTTCAGGAGTATTCCATTAAATTAATAAGACCTGTTGGCACTTTGTCACCCTCAGCAAACACACCACATACCAGCTCATCCTGTTTTTTTGCCAACCAAGGAAATATTTGTGCATGTGTTGAAGAGGCTAAAGTATTATCCCAGCATGGAAATCGTTTTCTACTGGTGGATTTTTCTATCAGGATCTAAATAGTATCATATCCTCCTAGAATTACATGTTTTAGGAGGACTAATCCAAGCATTAGTAGGAAGTATAACCTAAAGGGAAGCAACAATTACTTCTCTGTGATAATTCCTGATGTCTTTCCTCGTTGGCATTGTGATTATTCTTTTCTGTGTGTTTAAATTGTCCATGTTCTGCAAAAATTAATCAAATAATTTTCGTTTTATAGAAGCGTCAAGCTGTCACTCTAAAAAAAATGTTAGGAGCTTATCAGGTAACAACGTGATGGTTTATAGTAAATGAGAAATGTATCACATTATACTGTCATATGTTTTTTTTTTGTAAGAAGGTGAAACACAAAATAACCGACTGCATGTTGCTGCGATGTAGAAATATTGGAGCAAAATGGTTCTTGTCAAGTAGAAACATTTTAGTTTTTGTCAAGAATTAATTTGTCAACTCAGATTTTTTGTTGTTTACTGTCGTGGACTGAGCAGTGAAGGAAAAGTCAGGCACAGTTTGAAGTTAAAAAAAGAAAGGTTTTTTTTATTTTAACCCAATGAAGTGAAACAATCCTATCAAAAAATCAGGCCTATAAAAGAGGTCAACTTAACAAATTATACTTAAAGTGTAACTAACCCCCAAACTACTTATATTTTGCTGATAAATTATCTAAATTGGGCTCTAAGAGTGCTGTCTTCTTATTTAAGGGCATTTTTAACATTTTGTTGTGAAGTTGTTTAATTTGACAAACTTTGGTCAAAAACCATCTTAGTGTTGCCCTCTTTGGCTTGAACACTGGCTACTGCAGTGGAATTTTCCTATTGGCCAATGCTGTACAACTTGGTACAACTCCACATCACAGGCTGCGTCTCTAGGACATAGATATCTAATATAAACACTAGATACCTTGTCCCCGCTGTTGGCCTATGGAGTCAGATGGGCTCACTTGGCGGCCATCTTTTGTCAGTTATCTCGCTCATTCATAACATTAGCTGTGTCCCAATTCACAATATTTTTACTGAAACATTTTATTTAAAAACAAACAACAACTTTATGAGGGATCTAGTATTTATATATGTCTATGCTCTGGGTATAAAAGCATCTCTCATTCCCCCACACTTGGCCGTTCCGCTCTGTGTCTCTCTGCCCATTTTTGTGGAGTTTTTAAACTAGTCTGAGGGTTGGGTCAGCCTCTTTCAGGGGGGTGAGTTGTACTTTAAATAACTGATAACAAAAGTGACTAACTCAGGCAAATAAATCAAACAAACTGGCCTAACAAATGACACACAAGGGGAAACTTAGAGTGGCTGATCAATGTAATGTCATATGCAACACGGCCGATTAGGTTTTTAAATTGTTGGTTTGGAGGGACAATATCCGCTGCGGGGGGGGGGGGGGGGGGGGGGGGGGGGGGGGGGGGGGGGGGGGGGGGG
>JBAMHX010000026.1:2987094-2998881 GCA_037177515.1 Pseudomugil tenellus | reverse complement strand
GGGCGGGGAAAGGTAAGTGCAGAGGAAAAAAGGCCAAGGGGGTTTTGAAAGGGTGGGTTTGGGGGGGAAAGGTCAATGGAAAACCCCCCCTCCCCCCCCCCCCCCCCCCCCCGGTCATCCACTTTTCACACATATAAACCAATAAATCAGCCTTGCAACCAATGAAGAATCCATTCTTCAACGGGTTTAAACTTAAGGATGCGTATTGTCTGTGTGGATCATACCTGTTCAGGAGGAAGGTGTTGTCTGAGCAGGTGAGGGCCTCCAACAGGATCTTCTTCTCCGAGACAGCGTTCGTTGAGTGAAACTTCATCCAAATGAACTCCCACACATCCTCATCCATCAGGCTAACGCCGGTGCAGTACACTATGTCCCGGATGTTGGGAGGAATCCTGTAAGGAAAAGACCTATTAAGCCATCAAACTGAAGGACGTCGGTTTCATTTCCATCACAGAAAAGAAAAGCGAGCCACTTATTTCACTTTGATTAGACTTGTGTGGGTGAGGAGCAGTGAGGGAACCTGGGAGACAATGAAATTTAGAGAAATCTTCAGGATTAGCCGGGGTGTTCTGTAGGCACAATTCTACTTCCATTATACAACTTCTTCAGTGGACATGAAATGCAGAAACAGACACTTAAAGGCACTTTCTCACCAACTGTGGCTTGAGGGAGGCTAATTGGCACGGGGTGCTCTGAACCCATCTGACTAATTCAATGAGCTGGAATTCAATTTGAGCAGGAATCAGAGTCACTGCAGCTGTGGAGCCCGACGGCAGCTCCTGTCTCAGCTGTGTTTGACATTTTCCCAAGTTAAACTATAATCTGTCACTGAAAACAACAAATGTCCACGCTGGCCTCCTAGAGTATGAAATATGGCTTATTTCTGACATGCCCCCTGCATTTTAACATTCAGACGGATACAGACCAGTCTGCAGTAGCAGCCATGTACTTTTTGTATGTGTGTGGTTCAGAGATTCCAGTTTGATATATGCAATGTTTCCTACATTTCTTGTTTTTGGATGTTTTGGCTTGTGTTCCTGCAACGTGACAAGAAAAGAATCAGAACTCATGCATAGTACAACATGCAACCATCAACATTTCTGCAACGAGTTACTAAACTAACCTAATATTTTGTTGGATGTCCTTCACTACCGGACACATCCCGTCATAAGCTTTGTCTCAGGATGCATTTCTGTCCAGAGTTGCATCAATTTTTGTGATGATTGGAGATTTGGACCATTGTGCAAAGTATTCTCCAGCACATCCCACAGATTCTCATGAGCTTTTGGTGGAAAATGAAGTCTGCTGTTCTCAAACTACTCTTTCCCAGGAATCCTGATACTGTCATTATGGAATATGGTTGTGTCATCAGCTAAGATGGAATAATCTGCTCGGTATATTCAGGTATCTGATTTTATTCTTCCACCAGATGCTGACAAACCGCAGCGGCACCATATCATAGACGTCACCCACAGACACTAGGCCTCTTCTCACCCTGGTGCCTCCATCACTGTGGAACAAGGTCCATCTGGACTCAGAACTCCATCCAAAAACATCCAAAAACATCCAAACATCCAAAAGTCATCCACGCAATAATTATCATACAGGAGACTCTTTTCCATTAGCTTAAACTCCAGAAATGTATACATTCAAACCCTAATCTGTGTTATAATGATTACAAATTAAATTAGTTAAGATTGTCTTGTGTAGTTTATCACCTCTTATTTTTACATGATCAACATTTAATTCTTGCTTTGTTTCTGAAAGCCAATGTGACGGCAAACAGGAGTGAATAAAGTGAGATGTATCTGTGTCTGGACCGTCTGTTAGCATGTGCCATTCCTTCGTCAGGATTTCTCATTTTGTCATGTGTCACCATTTGCAGGCAGAGGAATGAAAGTGGGATCAGTCAGGCAACCTGATGGACTGAACGCTGGCTAAACAAGCTGTCTGCTGGGAGCAGCAGTTGTGAGGGAAGCTGATAAGAACTAAATCTGCAAACGCTTCTCATAGGACCTTCAACACACCATCAATCACAGTTTATCCATGAAGCAACAATCGTAACAAATATATATAAAAAAAATCACAGAAAACTTTGTTTACTTGATACAAATCCAGGTCTGTGAAGCTGATGTCAGTCTAAAAGGGTTAACGGTGACCCCCATGTGAAACAGAAAACAGAACAGAGACACCAAACAGCCTCTCGGGAACCTTTAGGCAAATTCATGCGTGTGTGGATCATACTTGATGTAACAGTGAGCATAGCCTTTACATTTCAGTAATGGTTATGTTATACAGTATGTCTTGCAGGACAAATAAAACTTGGACATAAATTTGGGTTCTGAATTTTCCCTTATGTAAAACAAATACATTTTATATAAGCAATTTACATGTACACGGAACCCATATCCGTTCAATCCGAATGGCTGAAGTTGTTTTTAATGGTGGACAACCAGTTTCCATGGAAAAACTCTTTTATTCAAAAATCTATTTAACTATGGTACATAAACTACTTTAAGCATCATTAGCCTGAATATGTGAACTCTCCTGCGTTCGACCTCATGAACTTTTAAAAAGATTGAGTGAAGTGTAATTTCCAGCACTGGTGTTTCTGCAGGTAACTTCTGTACTGGTTGTTGTTCTCAGACATACTGTAACACACCATCCGACCCAGCTGGTTCCTGGCCTGAATCAGTAATGCACAAAGGTGACTGCTTACTGCACACTAATGTATATGTGTGTGTTTGTGTGTGTGAGACCTAAATTGCCAATAATCCAAAACTAACTTCTGTTACAATACAGTGAGCTCAGCTGGCAGTGAAATTATATACCAAGCTTCTGAACAAACATTTTATGTGTGTCAGTATGTTTAAAATTCTATGTGTGTGTGTGTGTGGTTATGTGGGAGAGCATAAGGAGTAATGCGGGGACAATTGCATCATTCACCGACCTGTAAAATCATTTTAGGGATGCTCCACTTCAGAAAAAGCTATAACACACACACACACACACACACACACACACACACACACACACACACACATAAACACACACACAGGTTAACTTCTACTTTAATGCTGATGGATGCATCCTGTCCTGCTGTCATACCGGGCTGGTTCAAAGTCTCAACACCAGGTGGAGCTTTGTGACTGAAAATTTGTGTTTTTGTATTATTATATTGTGTCTATTCGAGGATTTGGTAATAATAGGATTTGGGGTGTTCGGGGTTATACCTCTATCCTTCGCTTCCGGCGACATAGGGCTTGTTCTCATTATCACTCCTGTGTGTGTGTTTGTTTTCAGTTCATATGGCCAGTTCATTCTTGTACTGTAGAATTCTTGTTTTATTGTAATCTTCAGTCAGTTTTGGGGTTTTCTTAAAAATCTTTTTCTGCATCAGCCTGCCTCCCAGCTCTACTGTGGTTAGTGTGCGGCTTACACACTACACCCTACAATACAGTCAGAATTAACTGGCCATCCATGGACTCAGTGGGCCCTCCCAGCAACCCTCAGCATGAGCGGTAAGCTGGTTGCAATGGTGTTGCTCTGATTCTCCTGAGTCGTCACTACTTTCAGGCGTCGCCATCCTCGGGATCTACGGTGGTGGCCAGGAGGAGGCAGCGCTGCAGGCAACTTTGCTTCACACAGTTGCCACCAGCTCCACTAGTGTTGCATCGTCTCTGCAAAGTCCCACGCCAGCATCAGATCTTGCCCAGTTCTGCAGCGTCCAAGTTGGTGCCCAGGTCCCATACAATGTCTCATTGTGTTGTCTCCTGCGTGCCTCATTGCACATCTCCAGTTGTCTACCGTGCAGCAGCCTCCGAAACAGGCACCAGGTCCACGCCAGCATTTCAGGTCTGTCCCATTGCCTAGGTCTACATGGAACCCTTATGCCAGTGCCCGGGTCCCAACGTGCACTGCAGTTGCCTCGGGCTCCTGCTTCAAAGGGCTTGCTCCTCCTCCCTCTTGAGTGGTTTGTGTCTCTAAGGAGGTCACTCCTTCTCTTATGTTAGGGTCCTTCTTTGGGAAGAGCCTGCTGGACCTCCAGCGACTCAGCCCCTGTCACTGATGCCTCCAGGCCGGTTTGTGCCGCACTCTGCAACCCTTACAGCTTATACCAGGTGACGTAGGTTGTTCTGGGGTTTTTCACCTGCTGCGGAAATTTTCAACAGCTTTTCGAAGCCATTCTCCTTAGATTGTTTGTAACTACCCAATAAATCTCTGTATTCTGGTTTTATTTTTTATTAAGGGTGGAGGTTATAATTTAGGGCTTTAATCGACAATATCAACTAATCACGTTTGTCGACGCTAATTTCTATAGTCGACGCATCGTATGCTTGGACATTTAGCACAATTTTATGGGCGGACGCTAGGTGGCGGTAATGCACTTTCTGTTAGTTGCCAACTGCCATTAAACTCCAAAGAAGAACAAATAGAAGATGCATTCGATGAAAAGGGAGACACAAACAATGGCAGAAAGTTAGACTGCAGCGGAGAAAAGAATAAGATCAAAACATTCAAAGGTGTTTGACTAATCGACTACCAAAATAGTTGCTGCCCTATTATACTTTAAAGATTTATATCTCTTTCTATGTCCAATAATGTTGCACCATCTTTACTGAAAATAAACTGGTCATATGACAATGTATGTCTTAATGATGTGAATAGTGTTTCCCTTTCAATTTCAGAATACATTGCATGTAAAATCGTTTTAGGGATATTTGCGAGGTTTTAAAGAACGTAGGTGTTTCCATTAACAGTTTTTAGTGTGGTATTTAAGTTTTGTGCAACTCTGGTGACATATGACAACTTTTGAAATGGACGTCCCCATTTACGTACTAAGGGAGCCAAAATGGGGCTTTTAACAACAGCAAAAAGATGCAAGGTGATGTTAAAACTCATTCTAGTTTACTTTTCAGGTAAAACACACTGTTCTCTTTGTGTTCGCTCTGCTGTTTATTTTATCACATCTACAGGCACAGCTGTTATTTCTAATAAAAATACCAGTAATAATGTGACACTTTTCTCCTCCGAATATAAAATATTCTCTCTGGAAACCTCCAGATGGCTGAGATCCCATTAACTCACACACTCGCTGTGTGTGTGAGTCTCTGCATGTGTGTTTTAACAGTTTGCAGAGGATGTTTTATGTCCTGAAGCTATTTCTCCTGAAATATCTCGTCCTTCTTATTCTTCCTCTGCATCAAACTCCCACTCTGACAGTAAATATGCTTCCCCACCATCTGCTGTGCCGTCGGTCCATATGTCTGTCTGTCTGACTCTGTAGTCTAAGTGTCACTCTGAATTTTGAAAATCAGTCTGTCAGACAGATGAAACATTTAAAGTGGCTTGCAGAGAAACATCGGCTTGTTCAGGTGGTTAAAAGCCTGACTAAAGGTTGACTGCTGTGCTGTTACTGTGACTGCTGCGTAGAGGGAAATCTAATAGGCGCAAATGGTTTTATAGTTGACTCCCTGAACATCCAAACCCACTGTAGCTAAGATTTTAGATATATAAAACTATATTACACATTTGTGATTAATTTAATCAGGTGTTTTGAGCAGCTAAGTTTTGGAACATTAATTTTTATTTGTGTCAGTTGTTTTTTTATTTGTTTTAAAGTGGTCTTAGTCAGTAAATCTTCCGCTTTTTAAAGCTATTAAAGGTGTTTCTTAGGACATTTTTTAATTCTTTTTTTTTTTTTTTTTTGTTGCTAATTATAAATCCAGTTCCTGTCCTCATTAAAGCCTCCATTTCCTGGTTTAATCTCAGCATTTAAGGGCCATTTATGATCCTTCATGTCCGTTAATTAAAACGTCCAGTTCAAACTTTGTCATCTGTCTCGGCCTTCATACTTCCATATATCTTTTATTTTGCCATGGTTGTTAAGTCAGTTTATCCACTAGGAGCAGCGCTAAGTTTAGAGTTAACTTTAGCTCTTTTCACACGGTTGGTGTGTCTAATACATTGCTAAAAAGTTTTTTACACTCATACAAACACAACAGGAGAGGAACAAAAATCTGTTCTGAGCTTCCTCTACATCTACTTCAGGTGCATTTTTTTTGCTGGTTTTTGTGTTGTTTTCTTGCTGTTTTTCCTCTTTGGTTTGTTCCTTTTGGCTGGTTGGGTGTCAGCTATACAACTCAACACTACCCCTAGTGGTTTACGGTGGTATGCTCCACATGGAAATGTGGAATTTAGTCCAATATATTGAGTCCAATAGTCAAAGCAGACCTTTTTTTTCTCTTTTCTAAAGACCATGGTATCCAGTTACATGTCAAAATGCTGTTCCATTAACTCACTGGCTGGCAGCCATTGTTATAGCAGAAAGCCTCATACTGCCAGCATTTCGGAGCAATTTGGCTCGTTGTTTAGACACTACAGAATAGTGAGTTCTGGGATGACATATACGGAGGGCTGATTTGGGCGGGTGCATGTGTCGGGGGTATTTGCGGTGACACTCAGTGTGTGTTCACAATGCAGCTTGGAGGACTCTGAGCAACAAGCTGAACTTGCATTTTAATTACAAAAAAAGCAAAAGATGTCTTAAATAATAGAAAATACATCAAAAGACAGACTTAACCAGTAAATGACTTTATGTCCCATCAGGTAGATTTTTATTGCTCTCAATTTATTCAGGTGTTTTTTATTTAACGTTTCTGCAATGACTTCATTCCTGTTCCTCCTCTTCTTCTCTGGTTTGTTCCTTTTATTGGTTGCTTATCAGCTAAAAGACTCAGCCCTACTGAAGTAATGTAGAATCATCTGGACAGAGAACGGAACAAGAGGAGGAAAAATCTGAAGAAGAGCTGTGAAAAGTCCTTCAAGGGGAATATTCCAGCGGACAACTCAGAGACATGACAGACAGTTTCTCTGAGTGGTTCCAAAGTGGGATGAAGAAATAAGTTTCATAACAATAAAGCAAAATGTAAAGACAAGAAATGTGGCCTTTGTGCAAAGAACTCTACTCCAGTAGAATTGTGTTATTGCAACAGATTAAATGTAGTCATTTTGAGCTACAAGCAGAATGTTCAGCTAGATTTTCTACATCTATGAAGTCAGGAGAAATTAATACTTTTCACAGAAGTTCATTTTCACCATTTCCCCCACAAATCTACTGATGAAATTTCCAAACACTTTATTCCCTCCACGTCATAGAAAATTAACATAATTACACTGCAAAGCAATTTCACATACTGAGTCTGAAACAGGTCCAGGATTACAGGGAAATAGCGATGAGATGATGTACTGAAATTACTTCCAAAGCTTATGGTGTACATATGAGCAGAGATGTAACGCTTTAATCGGTCTTAGTTATAGATAAACAGCTCATCCACTGACAATCTTTAAATCTCATGCAGATGCTTGTCAGAGAAAACTGAAGGGTTTAGAAGAGAGAAAGAGAAGAGTCACTATGCACCCTTGTATTGCAGCATTTTATGGTAACACTTTACAATAAGGGTCCCTTAATTAACGTTAATTAGTGCAATATTAAATGTTTTTTAACTGTTAAATAATCCATGAAAATAATCCACTGTAAAAACAGTGAAGGCAAACTCAGTGTGGAGGTGTGGCGTGCACTCCGGAACTAACTTTTTGGTGTGTGGATCACATGGACCATTAAAAGCAGTGCACAGAGTTCCTGTGAGCAGCAGAAAGTTAAGAACTGTGAACATCCTCAAAGAAAATACCTTCTCATTGTGATCTGGAGATGTCCGAAAACTGCAGTGGCATCCGGCAAGACAAAAGACTGACTGACTGAACTGATGGTGAAGGAAGCTTGTTATTAAAAGACAGCTTAGCACTAAAACATCAGCTTAGCCATCGACCTGGCTGCTCTGTCTGCCTGAGTATGTCCCTCATTGGTATGACTGTGATCAACATGCAATTTATTGCCTTAGTAATGGTTGTAAATCCTCAGAATTAAGAATTAAACAGAATTAAGCTACGGTACAGAGTTTAATTTTTTAGTGTCAATTTTGTTTCTTTGTTTGCATATAATTATAAGATGTAAATTTATAATATGTTGGGATTTATAATTTCTTTGTTGTCTATGGGTTTGTTTAAGTTTTTTTTTTACCCAACCATTCATAAACCTTAAATCTTGGAAAAATAAAATGGGAAAAAGGCGGTTCTTGTTTAGAATTCAGCAAAAGCAAAGGACGAACTAATCCACCTCTTTAAAGTGTGGAAACTGCATAAATGAAGGCAGAACCTGACAAAAAGAATCTGTTTTGATGACTATTATGAAATCTATAAAATGGTTTAAAATTTATTTCTTTAACTACTCATAGTTTTTAACAAATGGTTATTTACCACTATTATGTATTTATGAGGGGATAAGTGTATACATTAAGGTCCAATTATTCAATAATGATTAACTTTGGTTAAGTAATGCTTAAATTACTCTGTTAGGCATATATTAAGAGTCAGGAAAGCGATAAGTGTTTACAATAAGGGTCCAAAGAAGCATTCAGTATTGATTAACAATAGTTAATAATGCTTCCGAAGCACTCACATTTGTTAGAGTTTAGGTCAGGATGCTATTCATCCATTATTTACTTCTTAGGGGTCGCGGGAGCCAATTCCAGCAGACATAGGGCGAGAGATACACCCTGGACAGGTCGCCAGTCCATCACAGGGCCGACACACACAGACAAACAACCATGCACACTCACTCCTATCATAATTGATGCAGAATAGTGCACACATGATGACTAATAAATAGAGAATTAAAATGTGGTAACACCATATAATTCATTAAGTATGGTTGAGAAGTAAGCATTATCATCTGCTTATTAATGCTTAAGTAATATGGTAGCTTATGCTAAGTAATACTTAACATTAGTTGTTCATGGAATATTCAACGGTTAAATAACATTTAATGATGCACTAATTAACGTTAATTAAGGGACCCTTATTTTAAAGTATTACCCATTTTATTATTATCTTCTCAGGGCAATGACTGGTCTGGGCAGGTACCTTTCCATTTATTGATTTCTCATCAAGGTTGCATCTGCAGCTAATGTTGCTAATTGTGTATCTGGAAGAAATGAGCGACTTTGTGGCTGAAAATTCAGACCAAAAGCTGAAGTTGCTTTTTAAAGTTACTAAAACTGGCTTCATGTAATAAAATATGCATTTCTCAACCTAACATGGGTGACATAGGTCCTGCGCACCCATGTCACCCATGACCTCCAGTGGGAGACAACCATCAGCTCCCTCATCAAGAAGACTCAACAGAGGATGTACTTCTTGCAACTGCTGAGGACAACCAAGCTGACAGCTCGGATGATGGTGCAGTTCTACACGGCCATCATTGAGTCCATCCTGACCTCCTCCATTACCGTGTGGTACGCTGGGGCCACTGCCAGAGACTGCAGTGCATCGTCAGCTCTGCTGAGAAGGTGATGGAACAGGTCGGATCACAGCTCTTCTCACCCTGGACGTGGACTATATTTGAGCCACTTCCCTCTGGCTGACATTCAGACCAGAACCTCTCGACACAATAACAGCTTCTTCTCCTCTGCCATTGGACTCATGAACACTTTATATTATGTGCACTAAGCTGGAGACTTCACAACACGGTCACTTTAAACGAGTCATCTCACTTACATCATCTATTGCACGACCACTTTGCACAGTTGTATATACCACATACATACAGGACTACATATACACTATTTATTAGAAACTAGAAATTTTTACTCTTACTTTATTATTTATTATTACTATTACTATTCAGTTTTCTTATGTTGCACCTGATCACCAAATAAAGTTCCTAGTGTGTGAATCCTGTCACATAACAATGGACACAAAAGTTTCTGATTCTGATATACAAATAAAGTTATAACTGATGGACAGTTTTTGTGTAAAAGCTGTGGTTGTACGTCAGACAGCAGAGAAGTTGTGACACAAAGTTACTTTTTGTTTACCCCAGCTGATGAATAAAAATCTGTTCTGTTCTGTTGCATGTAAGTTTGAAAGAAGCTCATTTGTACACTGCATTATCTGTTTCCTTTTTGTTAGCCGAGTCCGAGCTGTATTAGTAGTTATGAAAAGGCACATTTGCTCGGCCTTGCAGTTCTCCTTTGGTGATATAATTGCTTCTCCCGTTTATCGAGCCTTCTGAATTAATTACATGAAACAAGAAGTGGGCAAAAAATAATGAAGATTTTTAAACTAGACTTTTTAGCCACAACCTATTTATGAGAGATCTAATAAAATTTGAAATTAATCATGAAATTAAGACATGGTAATCCTTTACATTCGGTGCAAATTGGCCTTTCTGTTTGTGGAGCTAAACAGCATCGCCCTCTTCTAGGTCAACATCCATTATAGGGGTTTCCTGCATATTGGAGCTTTAATGCCTGATATTCTCTCTGCATGCTCAAAATACCAGTGGTCTGCTGCTTCTTGGAGACAAGAAAATAGGGCTTGTAAATAATTTTGCCTCCAATTAACATCCAATTCACTGGACAATGTTACTGTAATCACAATAAAACTTTTTACTATCATTGGGAAGCATCTTGCAAACCATTTTCCAAAAGGTTGTTGCTCCCAAATGTCCTTAAACCAAACCAACCAAACCAAAAAAGGTTTTTCAACTGACAACAGGCCTTTTGCTAAGCCCCGCCCTCCATGGTTACTGTTGCTACACCTGGAAAGCTTTCTTTCTCCCCCGCAAAACACATGGATTTACCTGCAGATTTGGTTGAGGATACTCCAAAAGAAAATCATTTTTAATTTCTGGAGTAATAGTTGGAACTATCAGAGAGAAGTAGACAGAAAGGACTGTGATATGCCTTGAGAAATACATTCATAAAAGCATTTGTCGGTGGAGTAATGATAAACATTAAAACCGACACAATGGCTCATCGTTTGTGTTGTCGCACTCAGGTACAATTCCTTGTAGATGTTGGTATTGTTAAATTTAAGCCTCTTGCTAAATATTGTCGGCGTTCTCACTCAGCCATGGGCCTCTCCACCTCTTAGGCCCTGTGTAGGGGTGCGTCCATTCATGACATCTGTCACAGTTGGCCTCACCCCACACTTTTGCAAGATTTTATCAGCTTGACATCACAGTGTCTTCTCTGGCCCATTTGATACTCAGTCTGGCACCAACCGTATCTGCGAGTGGTAAATAATAGGTTCTATATGACAGGGGGTTACTCGTATCATTCTGCTTATGCAATCTGGGAGTAAGTTGGGTAGCCATCTTTAGTAGTAAACTTGGGATAGATGGGTCTGCGCCGACTTTACCAGTCAGATATTAAAACTCATCACAAATCAAATACAGCATACATTCTGTGGCTGTTACATCATCAAACTGGGTCGTCAACTGGAGCATAAGAAGCTTAGAAGTGGACTCATCCAAATGTTTTGGAATTATAGTGTCTACAGACATTATAGAGGACATATCTTATCTAAAATTATTTTGTTTTTCTTTTTGTCTTGGCCTAAGGGTCAAAATATATAAGTCTTGGGTGATACTGGCATTGGAAATTTGCAGAAGGACAAAATCAGTGAATCGTTTATCAGTAAAAAAAAAAAAAAGCCAATCAGTCTGTTGCTAGTTTATGAAAGCTAACAAACAACACCACATCAATAGCTCAAGATGTCGAAAATAATACGTCCCTGAAGTCACTGCAAGATTTGCTGGTTACATATGCACAAAGGGGCTGCACGGTGGCGAGGTGGTTAGCACTGCAGCCTCACAGCAAGCAGGTTGCCGGTTTGATCCCCAGCTCGGGCGGTGGCCTATCTGTGTGGAGTTTGCATGTTCTC
>JBAMHX010000026.1:2975641-2986994 GCA_037177515.1 Pseudomugil tenellus | reverse complement strand
TGTGTAGCTGGGATTGGCTCCAGCCCCCCCGCGACCCCGTTCGGGAATAAGCGGTAGAAAATGGATGGATGGATGGGCATATGCACAAAGATTTAATATAAAGACACACAACACTCAAAAATCTGGCAAGATTTCTCAGAGCCAAAAGAGAACAAAAAGAAACTAGTACCATTATAAAATGGCTATTAAATAAATTAAAATATTGTTTAAAAGTACAAATGATAATAAAAGGCTAGTTTCTGGATGGAAAGGTGTGATCTGTAAATGAGTGGGTTTGCCCACTGGAGCCCACCAGTAGCGCCGAGTCTGAACCACCATGACCTGTGAATAACTCCTCATGCACTTTAATATCTTTGTGCCATTGCTGCAGTTCCACTGCAGGTAATTCACCTTCTATTTTCTGTCTACTCTGCAGGGATAAGAGACAACTGAACCTCAGAGCAGCTTCTATAGATTTTGTTTTATCTGAGTGGCTCCTCTATTTCAGAGCAAGCCCTTTCCCCTGGAATCAACCACAACACAGAAAACTGGGGATTTACAACATGATTTAACATTTTCATTGAACCTTTGGGTGACCAAATACATCACTTCACTTTTCCTCTCTACAACATAAATGCAACTAAAGAAAACTCTTGAAAGCATGTTGTCCTTCAAGAACATCCCACAGCCCCAGTAAGCTGTGTCATATGATAGCAAAGAGTATCCTCCATCTAAGAGCTGGATCACTTTCTCATCACCACAGTGGCACAAAAACTTCCTGAATACATTATATGAGATTGTTTTTGGCTCATAGTTCAGACGTAAGAGTATTGATAGATGCTTTAAACCCTTTAAAGCCAGAAATAAGAACAACTGCTCAGAAAAGGTTGTTAAAAAAAGAGTTTTAAAAAATCTGAAGTATTTGACTCTTTAAAAAAAATATGGAAATAATCTTGTTTTTTATGTATTTATTTACCATTTATTACTGTGATTAGTCAGAATATTGTAATGTATAGTTTTCTATTTTCTGGTGTTCACCAGGGAGCAGGAGACCAGTATCTTATGGTTTGCAACTGGGTTTTAAATAGTTTCTACCATGAGGTGATGCAAAATCTGTCTAAAATTGTTTATATTAAAGATGACACATTCTGCATTAAAGGGTCAGTGTTTTAAGGTTTGTGAATACGTTGCTTTAATCTCAGAGAAGCAATCTTGGAATTAATGTCACTTCATAATAAAGAAAAACGAAATCCTGACACGACTAATCCTAGAAAAGTTAATCAAAACTAGTTATCAATCAGTTTATAACTTTATGGATCGCCAACTTTAAGTAGCGCTGAACAAACTATTGATGACATTAAGAGTGTCATAAACAATCACAATGAATACTGATTATAATAATTTGTTTATTCATCGCCCTGTGGGGAGCATATTGTTTCAATTTGCATTTAGCTCCTGCTTGAGAACAAAGGTGTCCAAGTCTGAGAGTACCTGGCTCTCAGACTGAAGGTCTACTTGTGATTCCAGAATCTCTAAGGGCTTTCCATCAAAGGAGAATGGGTGCTGGTTTGGTGCTGGAGCCAGAGCTGGTTCAACTCCGGTGCTTCCAAAGAACTGGTTTTACCTTTGACCGAAAGAACTTGACTATGTGTCATTAGGTCATGAGACAAACCACACTTACCAGATGTAGTATGGTAGAAGTCTGTGATGTCAGACGCTTGAGCGTCCACCACGCTACCTTCCACAATGAGCAGGATGGACTTAACCATGATGGAGGTCAGAATGCCGGCTGTTTGATTCGCCAGCTGATCACCGAGATCAGAATTCAGGATCTCAAAATGTAGGTTTCTTTTGGGTGACTCATTGCTGCTGCATCCCGGCTTCCTTTTCTGGTCCCTGCAATCCTTTAATGTATTTAAATTGTTGACAAGCTGCTCGATGCTCCACTCGTATCTAGCTGCAGCATCTCCTGTTGTAAATGTTTGAACACAGACATTGTCTGATTTGCCTAATTTACTTTGGATCTCCAAAGACAACCATAAAGCCAGAAAACATTAAGTCTCCTGTTCAGACTAATTCTGAAGAGGGGCAGGGGTTATGCAGGCTATTCCAAGGGGCATACAAGTTTTTTTTCACTACCAGGATCCTCCAGTGTTTCTCATTGTGGTCCTCAGGACCCACAAAATGTCATAGATATTTCCATACTAAAACAAGCTGCAAGAATTTATCTGATGTCTTATTTGAAACCAAAGCTTTAAATTCAACTATAGAAACAGGAACATACTTTTTTCATAGCTTTAATAGGATACCACAAATGTAATCCTGTCAAGTTTGCTCCATAAAATATTTTTTCCAGAATGCAGGATTTCTGAATCTCAATTCACAAAAGAAGGCAATGTAAGATGGCATGTTAAATACTCAAGGGCTACTGTCCTGCAGGTTTTCATCAGGTATGGATCATGAGGTAGGACCCAAGCACAGGCTAGACAATGGATATCCACTATTAAGAAACCTTCAGAATCAATTAATCCATTTTCTTAATCGCATCCTGTTCAGGGTGGCAGGTAGTCAGAGCCTATCCCAGCAGTCATTGGGCAAGAGGCAGTGTACACCCTGGACAGGTTGTCAGTCCATCACAGGACAACAGAGAGACAAACAAGCATACAAACAACCGGGCACACTCACATTCACTTCAAAGGACTATTTATAATGACCAATCAACCTAACATGCATGGTTTTGGACAGTACCAATTGGACAGTCACAAAAGACTTTTATCTTACTTGGACAATTTTTAGCTACGCCAATACGTGGACTTCCCAACACACATAAAATGATACATATTAGACCTCATCTGTTACACTGGTGTTTCTCCCATTAACCCCGCTGTTTTGGACATTCCCATCTCTGACCATAAACCCATATCATTCAGTCTCAATCTTCCACTTTTCAAATCAAATACATGGTACATTACGCGCATAACTTCTCTCATAACTAAATCCAAATCATCAACCTGTCAACTGTGGATCTCCTACCAACAAACCTTGTGAAACTAGGCCTTCCGTCTCTTTGTCCCCTCTTTACTAGCATTATTCACTCCTCCCTCACCACAGGTTTTGTTCCATCACCACTTGAAACAGCAGTTATTACTCCAATTTTAAAAAATGGTTCAGATTTCACAGATTTATATCATTTTCGACCAATTTCCAAATTCCATTTCATCTCCAACATTTTTTTAAAAAATGGTTGCATCCCAGATCCATAGACATCTCACTCTAAATAACCTCTATGAAAAATTCCAGTCCGGCTTTCGTCCATTTCACAGCACAGAAACAGCTCTAATTAAAACAACCAATGATCTCATCATGACAGCTGACTCCTCACCATACTCATTCTTCTCACCAGATCCTTCTCAACCATCTGGCACCATAAATCACCAACCTCTCCTGTTATCAATGGTGTGCCTCAGGACTCTGTCCTTGGGCCACTTTTGTTCATTATCTATCTCCTTCCTCTGGGCAATATTTTCAGAAAACACAATATCCACTTCCACTGATATGCGGATGATGCCCAGCTCTACCTTTCCTCAAAGCCGACTCTCCCCCCCACTCTCAGACTGTTTAACTGATATTAAAACCTGTTTTTCTCACAATTTTCTAAAACTTAACAGCAAGAAAACAAAATTTCTTCTAGTGGGCTCTAAAACTACTCGCTCCAAATACAATAGCTTCCCCATTACCTTTGACTACTCCACCATCCTCTCAACCCCTCAGGTCAAGAGTTTGGGTGTCATCCGCAACCCTCTCCTTCACAGCACATATAAACAACATCACCTGGTCTGCTTACTTTCATATCTGGAAGATTAACTGACTTTGTCCCTCTCTCACCCCTAATACCATAGCAATTCTGGTCCATGCCCTTGTTACATCCCACCTGGACAACTGTAACTCTCTCCTCTATGGTCTACCACACAAGTCCCTTCATAAACTCCAACTGGTCAAGAATGCTGCTGCCCGTATCGTCTCCAAAACCTTATCGGAACTCAACACATTACTCCTACCCTGAAACAGTTCCGCTGGCTGCTGGTCCACTTGCTCCTCCACACCTTTAAAGCTCTACACAACCTTGCACCCTTGCACCTTTCAGATCCTCTCAATACACATACACCCTTCTGTACCATCCAGTTCTCCACAGCCTCTCTCCTCTCCATTCCACCTGCCCGTATGTACACCATGGGGCACAGGGCCTTTAGTTGCTCAGCCCCTCAACTCTGGAATTTACTTCAACCAGACATCTGTTCAATAGATTCTTTCTCCATGTTCAAATCCCGCTTAAAAACTCGTCTTTTCAGACTTGCCTACTCCACACTATGTCATTCCAATATCGTCTTCTTATTGTATTTTAAAGTGTATTTTATTATTGTATATTTTTATTAAGCTTGCTATTTTATTTTCCTATTGTATCTGTGTAAGGTGATCTTGGGAGTTTTGAAAGGCGCCTATAAATAAAATGCATTATTATTATTTTTATTATTATTATTAGTGGGAGGAAGCCAGAGTACATGCAGAGAACATGGGGAGAACATGCAAACTCCACAAAGAAAGGCAACTGCTCGAACCAACATTCTAACCAGTAACCTTCTTGCTGCGGCAATAACCACTGCTCCAC
The DNA here is from genome assembly GCA_037177515.1 of Pseudomugil tenellus. Classification (NCBI taxonomy): domain Eukaryota; kingdom Metazoa; phylum Chordata; class Actinopteri; order Atheriniformes; family Pseudomugilidae; genus Pseudomugil; species Pseudomugil tenellus. The sequence goes on along the minus strand of JBAMHX010000026.1, from coordinate 2,982,349 downwards.
CGTGCAGCCCAGGAAACTTCAGAATGATTTTGTAAAATTTACATACAGTTCCTCTCATGACCACTAGAGGCCAGGATTATTTTATCTCAATGATGTATCAATGGCCCTTGTAGCTGAATTTGAAAGGACTGATTTCCATAGACTGAAAAACTTTTGTGTTTTTATTTTTTTTTTTTTAGTTTGAACCAGAGCTGAAGGTTGAGTGGTACTCCAGGCTGCTAAAAGTCAAGGTTAAATATTTGGCTTAAAATTTGCACTAAATTAAACCAACACACAATCCGCTGTTGCAATACTGAATGTAATAAAGGGTTAATGGGAGCAAAGAAGTTCTATAATGCCCCTGAACCTTCTAAAAGCTTAATTCATCTCAAGATATCTTTTCCAAAAGCACTTATAAAAAGCCATTTAGATGGTAAATTTACAATAAAGTCCAATAGTAGTGTCATTAATATTCCAGAGGGATGTGGGCGCTGAAATAATAGCTGCTCTCTCCAGTAATTAGACACTCCTTGTTCTGGTCAGGATTATTCCAGCAGGTGATCCCTATTTTACATGCAGGTGCAATTCAGCTCCCTCAGATCACAGGCTTATCGCATTTGTCACATTTCAGGGGGCTGAAACCGCAGCTTGATGCAAGCAGAATTACATAAATGCAAAGTAAAGTAGTGTTGCTTTGTGGATCTGGGAAGTCTGTGTGAGATGAGCTCTCCCATGGTAAGACTAATTATCATGGCATTCTTATAAAAAAAAAAAAAAAAAGTATGTAATTAATCCGTTGGCTTGGTCTGGAAATTCAAATCCATGAGATCTCCAGATGGGATTTAAATTGCTGCGCAGAGCTTCATTTATTAAAAAAATCACCCCTGGAGAGATGAATCCTGCAGGAATGGGGATTTTTCTGGCACTTTTCCACAGCTGTGAATGAACCACTTCCAAATTGCTTCTCAAATTAAAAAAAGAAACACTTTGTAAGTGTGAGGATGGAAAAAAAAAAAAAAAAAAAAAAAAGCCGCTTGGTTGTCATTCGCTGTGTGAGCAGAAACACTTTAAAGTACCCACATTATGCTCATCTACAAGTTTACAAAGGATTTCAGTTTCGGTGTTCATTCAAGCAGGTTTATAGTTCTGTGTACAAGTTTCGGACCATCCCTTTTTTTCACTACACTGTCAGAAAAAAATTATGCCACATTTTGCCTATAAACACTTCAAGATGGTCTTTCAATAAGCTGAATATGAGGCTGAAAAGAGTGTGAAGCACAAAACTACCTGAAAGATGCTAAAGCTGAGGCTGCGAATTTTGCTCCCATATATAGCTTCATCTGATTGCATGGTGATGAATTAAGATGTCCAATCAGTGAGCAGATGACTTCCTGTTCACATGAAATGTAGAATATATTCTGATTAATTACCTATTTGGAGTCAAGATGTGTGCAATCTAATCAGGATGCACCCAAGATTAAGAAAGAGTTGATAGGAAATGACCACCCCAGGTATACTTCCAGAAGGAACTTGTGAGTGAAAACTGGGCAGGACAAAACAAAAACCCTGTCTGATAAAATACCAAACAAGAAATGAGACAATCATAGTGAAACATAGTTTCATGATCCAATAAGAAGATTATCCTGAAGGAAATACAGTAGCAGAGAGTTATAGAAGAGAAAATGCTACTTTACATAAAACATTAAAACACATTAAAGACAACAAAAAATAGTAAAAATGAAAAAGCTGGATTGTAACTGCTTATTCAGGCGAACACTGTGTCACATGTTCATGAGATGTTTTGTTCTTGCTAAATATGCAGTAATAACTTGTGCTGCATAAAAACCACAAGTGTTTAATTCAGTCTTTTATGTATTTTTCTTATTCAAGCGAGCCTCCTGTGATCAGCTTGACGTTGTCATTTACAGATCAGAGCATCTGTTTCAGTTTAATTTACAGTTTGAAATCTGTTTCAGCATTTTGCATATCAGAGGCAAGCCAACAAGCAAGTCACACAAGACAAAACAATATTAAAGGCTAAAAGAAAGAAAAAATGACAATAAGAATTAATTGGGTTGATCCTTAGAGACATGAGAGGATGGCTGGATTGTAGCTGCTCTGCTGCTTCTCCACTGAAAAGTAGAATGTTTTTTGAGCACATATGTATGAACATGTTAACTTTTATCTTCCTCTCATGAGGCTCTACGTGAATGTGCAGGTGTTTGATTATCATAGTCGTCCACCCTTCTGTGCATGATATAATATTTTTGCACATGTCACACTGAGCTGACTTTTCACTATTTTTACTAAAACGGAGCCGGACTTCAGACTGCCTCCATACACACTGCATGGTTGAGCGGTAATGCACAAACTACCTGTAGATTCTCATTTTTTTGTGTTCTTCTCTTCCGGTTGGCACACTGAGCATAGAAATTAGAAATTAAAAAGTAAAAATGTGAACCATTCCAGGAATATCGTAAGTATTGTCCCACATCATTATGTACAGTTACATTATCCTACAACATCATGTGGTCGTATATCGTATACAAAAACATGTTGTCTTATTTCCATTACAGTCTCCAGACTCAATGAGCAACTGAATACCATCAGAGCAGAGATGTCTCTAAATTCATGAATCTCCTGTAGATTCATCCCGTGAGAACAGACTTGCACAAATTACCTCCGTTCACTTGTAATTCTGAATGTGTTCTACCCGCTTTCTGTCACTTGAATGGAATTAAATTGATTTACGACTCAGTGTCTGGACCTGGGTTTCTGATTGCACTGAAGCATAATGTTTGACCAGCTGCAAGACAATTTTGATAAAAGGGTCTGGTAAAAGGCTACATGTAAGATAAATTCATTATTAACAGTGCTGAACAATGACCTGAATAATGCATCATTCAACAGGTTATTTATGCAGTTAAAATCATTGCTAGAAGCAATGGATACAATGTGCTTGAACATTCCTCTATATTCTATGTGGCTGCATTAAAGGGGGTCGATTAAGTAGAAACTACCTTTTAATACAACACATTTAAACTGGGGTTTAATTAAATCTGAAGGGTGTTCATTTCACATTTTCCACATTATTTAATAAAAATCTTGGTGTCAAACCTATACAGAGGCAACGAGAGAAGTACTGCACAAGTTTATTAGCTGAAATACTTTTACAGTGCAGTAATTATGGTGGCTCTGAAGTGTCACAGCAATTCAAAAGCCACAACTCCACAATGAACCAAAGCACAACCCAAAAACGACAAGTTCTGCTGTTTTTTTCTCTCTATGAATTTATTCACAGTGGGAAACTGTGAAACTTACGATACAGGAAGTGAGGGGCAACGGAAGTCACTTGGTTTGCTCCTTTTCCATCAACCAGGTGATGACTCAGGGAAAGCTGTGACAGCAGAGGACAAATTTAAATGCAGGGAATGGGTTTAGAGCTGGAAAGATGCTTGTATCTCTCACTGCAAGATTGATAAAAAAATAGTCTATAATAAAGTCAGAATTTTGTTCAAATTTCTTTCAGGTTTCTACAAAGTGCTACTGTATCCTATGGATGTCTTTCAACAAATGAAAAATAATTAGATAAACGACTTCTTGCGTCGAGCAGCAGAAGTTGGTTTATGAATTATATTAATGTGACGTTATCGACTGAACTTAAATAAAGGCCACATATCAATATTATTTATCAGACTGGAACATTTACTAATTTAAACTTCAAATCGATTCTGATTGATGCTGCAGATGCTGCAGAAAACATGTCAACTCCTCATCCTTTGGCTTAAATTTATTTTCCTCAACACGTTGGAGGGTTCACATCTCAGGATGTTCATATTCAAGAGATCACTGTCTAGAAGAGACAAAACATGAAGCTAGGGATTGTTGCTGTTTTGATCTTGTTTCTTTGCTTCCAAAGTAAAGCCTTGAGGTGCTACTGTGGAGGTCTGAACAAGTGTACCAGGTGCACAGAGAGATGTGCAGTGGATATAGAAGGTTTGTGCGAAAGTCAGGTATTTTCCCTCCTTGCATGTACTTCCAGGAATGTCTAAGAAATTAAGCCAGTGAAGTCATGGATAGACTAGTTCCTAGGGCTGTCAACCTGTGCAACAGATAAACTAATGTCACATGAAAAGTCCATAACAGTCCCTATGCGTTCTCAGCTTTGTGAGCTAGAACGCTAGAGGCACTTATACAAGCACATGATCAGGAGATCGGTGGTAAACATAGTGGTGGACAGTTTTGAAAAGGACATACTGGACATTTTTTTCCAACTACCCATATTTTAATAATTGTTCCTGCCTGTTGCACAGTGGCAAATCCTCATGGCTAGCAGTTAGCAACACACTAGTAAACATTTGTTTACGGATCTGCTGCAGAAATACAACATTATCGGCAAATTGACCTTTTTTCGAGTTCAGTCCTGGTGTGACGTACTGCCCCCTACTGGTGGCCTCTAGCAGGAAGCACTTATAGGTTGAAGGTTTTGTTCACAGCATAGTTGTGTTGTTTGCAGCACATATGGATGTAGTAACGACGTTGCTGAAGATTGCCGCGTATAGCAAGTAAATCCCAGCCCCTCACATCACCTGTGCTTGTTCTGAGTTTTTAAAAAAAATATTTTTAAGGCTTGAGGAGTTAAAGGCTTGTAAAGAAATATAAACAACACAACCTCTGCAAATGAGCCCTTTAAAAAGCCAATTGCCAGCAGCCTAGATAAACAATTATTACACAGAAGTATTTGAGTTGAGCTAAGCCTCCATCAGAAGCACCCTGCACCTCATCCTTACCCTCCTCTCTTTGTAGCTGTGAGGCACTTTCATTGAAACCGCCTGATAAGTGTTCATTTTTCTCTCAATTTAATTCAATTCCACATCAGAGATTCGCCTTTATCAATTTCTGCTGCCCTGGGAAAATTCACTTGTAATAGTGTCATTATGCTGCATCTACAAATTAGGCCTGCATCACTGTGAACACTTCAAATCATTCCCTGTTTAGCTATAGCAGTGTTTCCAAAATCCTGGTCCACAAGCACCACCGTCATGCATATTTTAAAATAAAAAGACTTGACTTTTTCTGTTTTCTCTGTGTTTTAAATGCTTTGGACATATCAGAATCAGATATACTTTTGGGGTATTGACTGTATTTCATCATCAGCTGCACAACCTGCAGCTCTGATGAACTAATAACAATGGCTGATCACCAGGATAACAGTGACTGGGGGACTTTTTGACAATAAGTATTCATTAGATGTTATTTTGATCTTGAAATGCATAACTAGGGGCATATCCTTTTGATTGACAGGTATTTGATAGAGCTGTAAGATAGCAGTGTGTTGCACAACTGCGTTTTCAGCTGGCTGACGGCCGCCTTACCTTTAGCGTGCTTATTTCTGTTAGCTTGTTAGCACTCATTAGCTCCAGGTTAGCGCTTTGCTATCGGCAGCCTGTATTTGATGGGTGTCAATTATTCAACCTCATGCTCACGTCCCCTTTTTCAGAAATCTACTGGTGACGTCACAGAGGCTCCATCCATGTTTTTAAGTACAATGGTCAAAAGTCTGGAAGGTGCCAAAATATCTGACCTGAACTGTGCCACTTTCTTTCGACACTTTCATTGAAGTCTCAGGCTGTAACCGAATGTGCACCCTATGCCCTAACCCCTCATTCACTACATAGGGCTGCACTACATAGTGCACTATATAGTTCCCTCATTGGAATTTGAACACAAAGCTCACTACTTTTTCTCTGTCGCGCATCACGTGACTACCAGCTGTATCTATGGCAACCACAACGGACTTGAAGGTCACGTTTCAAATCCAATCTAATTTCAAGTGTAAATGTCTTATTTACTTATATTGCATTTTATTTTTGGATTGTATCATATTTATTCAGTAAAAAAGGGATAAAAATGATGCTTTAAAGTTTTTATGTTAAACGTTTTTCATAGTTGTATTATTTCTGGCATTGTAAGCTCCTGCCCGCAATGCATTGTGCTCTATATTGACCCGTCTAGTGATCATACATGCTCACTACTTTTCAAGATGCACTTTGGGTAATTTTGGGTGCACTTCTTTTTTCCCAAAGTACATTCGGAAACCCCTACAAAATGGCATGAGCCCTGTGTAGGGCACTATGTGGGGCATATGGTGTACATTCGGACACCCCTACAAAATGGCATGAGCCCTGTGTAGGGCACTATGTGGGGCATATGGTGTACATTCGGACACAGCCTCAATCTTACCAATCTGACTCAAAAGGGTAGAGCTTGACATGCTGTAGCGCACTAAATGGTGGAAAGATTCATCACTTCTGGTGCAGCAACAGAGCCGAGTTTAAACATTTTGGGAATTTTGTTCTAAAAGTCACAAAACAAGAAGAAATAACAATGCTGGATGTCGACCATTGTCATCCTTCATGTCTGTGTCACTTTCTTTCTTTTAATTATATTTCAAGAAGGCATTGCAGAGCTATGACATCACACTACCTCATAGGTGTCACATCTCTTACTATTTAACTGATCCACCACACTACTGCGTAAAGATACAGATGATACATTACATTTACATTACAGTCATTTAGCAGACGCTTTTCTCCAAAGCGACTTACATCTGAGAAGAAGAACAACACAAGCACAAAATCAAACAGTAGACGACATCATAGATAAGTGCAGTCGAACTGCTGTAGTGTAGTTGGGCACAGGTGTTGCCTGCAGTGCTAGGTGCACTAT
>JBAMHX010000026.1:2959421-2975541 GCA_037177515.1 Pseudomugil tenellus | reverse complement strand
TGCTCTGAGTCCAGCTCTGTCACGCCTTAAACTGTCAGAGAGCCATGGGCTAGGAGGATTCTGTCTAGCTGGCTTTGGCACCAGAGGACATAGTTTATCCATAGAAGACGTAAGGGAAGAGCAGAGAGCATCAGTCGCCTCATTAGCAGACAGTAAGGAGAAGTCTGAATGGGAAGACAAGTTAGAATAAACTTCATCAGACAGCTGTTTAGAATTGAGAGATCTCAGATTCCTGCAATATGACACCATTTTTGGAGCTGCATGGGTGACAAAAGGAAGGAGGATGGAAAATTTGATCAGACAGTGGTCAGAGAGGTGTAATGGGTTCACTGACAGATAAGCAGTGGAGCAGTTCCTAGTCAGTACCAAATCAAGATGGCTTCCAGCTTTGTGTGTTGGTGGAGTCTGAGTTAGTTTGAGATTAAAAGAGTGGATGAGATGCAAAAAGTTGGTTGCCTGCGTTCTGCCAATGTGAATGTTCATGTCTCCCATGACAATTAGCGGTGTGCTATCATCAGGAATTTTATAGAGTAGCATGTCAATTTCAGTAATGAAGTCATTAATATTGCGTCCTGAAGGTCTGACCAGGATATATGCATTTATTGGTGAGCTTGTCTTTATTGCATGATACTCAAGTGAAGAGCAGAGACATAGGACAGAGGGAAGTAAAGTTCCACTTATTTAAAGTAAGAATGCCTGTACCTCCTCCTCGTCCAACAGAGCGAGGTTAAATTGCACAAAACCATACCATTCCGAGCTGGACTGGCTGGTGAAAACGGGGCCTATGTTGACTTGTTGGAGAAGTTATGAACACAGTATTGGTGTGTTTTGTACCTGTTCTTGTTGCTGGATATCCAGTCAGAGATGTAGGCTACTGCCTGGCGGTGACACTGTTTGTTGCCGAAGCTACAGGCTAACATGATGAGCTCCCTCTGCAACTCTCTACAGTGAGAAAAAAGGGAGAGAAGAGTTCTTCAATCCACACATTAAAACGTAAAGGAAGAACTTGTGGATATAACCTAATGACCAAACCCAACTCTTCACTTTCCCTGTGTTTCCCAAGACATCCGTTTTATTATATCCCCAAAACGCAGTGTTGATATTATGGTTTTGCTCTGACCGCCGCTGCTGCCGGATATCTTTTGTGTAAGCACGACAACTGAAACAATTTTTACAATCTGATTTTGATACTCAGTATACCTGTTTAGGTCCCCAAGGATCAAATTTCACAATTTTTGGATTTATTTTTTCCTCACCAGGTGGCGCTTTATGTACAAAAAATAATTTAGAAATGACCAATGCTCTTTGATCTCCAATTAAACAAAAAAGACACCTTCTTGTCCTACAAGAATAAGGGGCAGGGAATGGGATTAGGTTTTGGTCTATTTACCAACAATGTAAACTAAACAAAGTGTGGTAAGGCGCATTTTTCCTTATCGATGGAGCTATTGCAGGAGTTTATTCTGCCTCATTCCTTTGAGCTAAGCTCTGCTAAGCACATTTAATCTATCTTCAACAAAGAAGAATAAGATTTCCATCTGACTTTGAGTAAGATGGGAATCCAACATATATCTGTAGAGACAGTTGGGGAGCCAAATATCTGTCAAACATTATTCAGTCTGTCTGAACAGCTCAAGAAAATAAATCTGATCTCTTTAGGAGCGTGACAGGAAGGAAAATGAGGCAGATAAGCTGCAGAAATGTAGAACTTTCTGTTGAAATGGGATTGTTTCAGTGAATGAACAGCTGTTAAATGCAGGGTTATTGTCTCCTGATTATTCAGGATGCAAATTGTAACAATATGTTACAGTGTCTGTGTGTGAGTGTTTCATACTCAGTCTGGTAGGACGCCTGCAGGATGTTGCCTTCTGTTCCGGGGCCATTGGTTGGCCAGCCCATCTGATGGTACCGAGATGCAACTTGCTTCAGCACATAGTCCTGTTAACACAAGGACACACAAGTTACTGAAGGGTTCATTAACACCCAGCTGTCACTGCTAAAGAGACATTTTATTCAGCTAACATGAAGCTGTTATTGATTGAGATTGTGATGGATTGGTTGTTTACACTAAACAGCCTGTATTCGTCTGTGCGGTCCAGCAGTTTATCCAGCTGGTAGAGCGCCCGACTGGCAGCGTGCCACGGTAGAAAGGATGTCTCCTCTGGTAAATATCCAATCAGCTGTAAGGGAACACCTTGTGGGAGGTACCCCGCCCTAGAGAAGAAGATCAAAATGTTAAAGACCTCAATGTTCATGGAACTATTCAATCAACAAATAAAAAAATAAACAAAGTAAAATAAAATAAAATACTGCTGAACCACCATTCCGTTCTTAAAAAACAAGGTGTAGAAATTTATTGAAACATATGCAAATATAAATAAATAAACATTGAAAAGCAATTTTTTGCTATGAACATCTTTATTCTTCAAAGAACCATGAACCCTCTGACAAACATTTTTCATCTTAAGATCCTGCCTAAAAACGGACATTACGGAAAAAAAACTTGTGGGGAACTGACTACTAAACCACTTTTACTGGAAATGAACTGCAACAAAAATGTCCTGTCACATCAGCATTGTCTGCTACTGGAGTACAGTATGGTTACAACATTGCCACTGGTTTGAATAAAGCGTTCATTTAATCTATACTTATGATTTTAACCTAGAAAAGTTTACATCATTAAGAATCTTAGCTTCAAGAATCTTAGCTTTCTGAAGGTGTGTAATATGTTGCTTCTTGGAAAGAAGACGTAGTGAAACACATATCTACTTGTGTCTTGTCCACAGGACATCTAGTACAAGCAGGCTAATGGAACAACCTATTAAGCATCAATCAGTGAAGACAAAGCTGCTGTATCCTCCGCTCACTCACGAGATATCAGCAATAAATATGATGCATAGGTGGAGAAATAGACAGAGATGCAGATGGAGAAATAGGTTTGAGGTGGATGTTAAAAAAGGTGGGGGAGATAGATGGAGAAATAGATGGGGAGGAGGATGAAGAGACAGATGGAGAGGCAGATAGAGAAATACAAAGGTGGAGGAAACAGGTGGAGAAACAGGTGGGGATGCAGATGGAGAAATAGATGGGGAGGCAGATATAAAAACAGATGGGGAGGAAGGTGGAGTGGAAGGTGGAGAAGCAGGTGGAAAAATAGGTAGGGAGGCAGATGGAGAGACAGGTGGAGGGGCAGGTGGAGAAAAAGGTGGGCAGGCAGATACATTTTAATAGCCAGACTGGTGACTTGGCTACATTACTAAATACTATCAATTGTAATGAAATTGATCTTTTTATAATGCTGCTGAGACATAAATGTAAACTTAAAAAGCTTCTTTAGCTGGTGCATTTAGTCTCTCATAACATGTATTTAAGGACATTGTTGTAAAGTTAACGATTGCACATGCAACTAGAAATGCACTCGGAGAGCGCAGACCGCCACCAAGCTTATTATTTGGGCTTATTTTAGAGTGATACATCTGTCAAAACTCAGTCACACATAATCTTTGTCAGAGTGAAGTCAGTTGCCATCACGAGTGCCTATCTCACAATGTTAAAGAATCCATAAAATCCATCCTGGATTCAGACAGTAACCCGGATAACTTCCAAAATGTCATCACTTGTTCATCTTCTCATTCTGGATAAATTCTATAACTTTTTGAGTTTAATTGTACACAAACAGACAGACAAACGCCGACGATTACATAACCTCCTTGGTGGAGGTAAATATACAACTAAATTAATAAGTCTTCTTTTCTGAATAATGCCGATAAATATGCTTCAAACTCTGATATTCAGTCTGCTCTGAATTGCAAAAGAGCAAAAATACACTTGTCCTATGATGACACTTTGTCTCCCTTTCACAGTCAACATCAAACCTACAATTTTACTATAAGCATGTCCACTTTCCTGTGTAGAATGTGTAAATGATAAAAATAATCAATAACACAAGTTTTTTTTTTTTTATGTAACATTCTGTTTGCTTTTTCAGTATGCAAACTTTTACTGGGGACCAACTTGGCGCAGAGCGGCATTCAGGGCCACAAAGTCAGCAGTCTGATGTAGATGTGATTTTGATCCCTTAGGAATAACCCCCCCCCACCCCCCATTCGCTCTGCTGGGTGTGAATAAACCTCAGCAGAAATGCATTAAAAGAAACTTGGCCTCTAAATGCCACAGAGGCTATTTAGTAGCTGAGTTACATCCAAACTCTCATGAATATTAACAAGCTTCCTTTGTGCACCCATTAACATTCATGATGTTTTTTTTTTGTTTGTGTTTTTTTAGGGAGGAAGGAAAGCTCATTTGCTTCCTTCTCCGACCTTTAGTCCCACCCAAAGATGGTGAGTATTGATTAGATGGTGTGGTTGAGGTCGGAGAGCAAACTCATAATATTAGCTTTATTCTCATTATTGATGTTTAGGAAGAAGGAAGTGATAGACGAGGAAGTTTTGCAGGGAAATGTATGTCTCATGAAAGGTATCAGTGATCTCCTTAAATGTTTTTTTTTTTTAGATTAAAACTTTCAGAAACAGACACATCGGCAGAAACAGACTTACTCATGAAGTTAATATGTTTGAGATAAGACTGTAAGTCTCTGAGCAGCAGAGAAAACTCTCAATTCCAGACCATCATATTACCATAATCTGCCTCATATCCAACCAGCCACCAATCATTTCCATTCCCATCATGTACCTGGCTTCTTAGACATTACCATAATCCATCCAGCCTGCAGAGGTTTCCTGTTTACAACACTTTCAAACACTCATGGGACTTTACATGACACGATGAGAAGAAATGGCAGTAACCATAGCAACCCTCGCCAACCATTTATCCATGTTCTCCTTTATATTTGTCCCTCAGCGTTTTCCCTTTTATCAAACATCATTCATCATCTATCAGGCTGTATTAGCTTTCAGACATACATGCATCACACCACAGCTGTACCGTCTGCATGTGAAATATTATCTCTGCAATGAATGATGAATATATTTCTTCAAAACTACATGTTGAATGAAAAGGAAAACTAACACGCTGAGAGCCCAGTCATGCTCCTGAGTTTTTCCCAAAGGGCAGTCCGTTGGAAAAACTCCAGTTCCACTCTCTCCAAAGCCAGCAAATCTCCATAGACTCATGTTAAAAAAGTTACAGCAGAAATAAATATGTTTACAGCCTGGTACAAAAACATTTTAGGGACAACTGTGAGGGGTGTGAATTTTCTGTAGCTCATCCATTTAAATATCATTTAATCCTAAAATTTGGCATACTTAGGGGTGTATCCTTTTGATTGACAGGTATCCAGTATCTGAGGCAGAAAGGCCTGTTAGCTTTAACTCACTTACATATGTTTGCTGGTTAGCTCCTGATACATCCAAGACAGCTAATTTAGCGTTAAGAGTTTGATAGACATAAATCATTCCCCCCCATGCTCATAGCCCACCCCCTCTAATCTCCACCTCTTTGGCGCTTTTTGCATTTTTTGTTAGCGACAGGACACAATGCTGACAAGATAGGAAACTTTCCAAAGAGCTTCACTTTTTAGAAATCTACTGAGAGGCTCTGTTTATCCTTTATTTACAGTGTATGCTTGTTTCTGAGCAGTTTAAAGGATGGAGTTATTATTGTTATTATTATTGATTTATGGTAGGTCAGCAAATTTTTTACATTTGTAAACTTGTGAAATACATATGAAAACCTGTAACCAGCAAAGTAGCAGCATGTTCAGATGCTTAGTCAGGGAATGCTGTCTCTGAGGAAGACAAACCTTGTGTGTCGTTGGATCTTCCGACAGGACAATGATTCCATCAGACCAAAATGTCCACCAGAGCTTTTTTTGAAAAGAAGTTCTGGAAGATATTATCATCGCAGTCACCTGACATGAACCACATCAAAAAATCTTTGGTAAGATTTAAAGAAATATTTTGATAAAGCCAATACCCATATACAAATCCTCTTTTAATCTTCTCCTCTGCCTTGTATGGCCCATAAAACGCTACTTTCGATTCAAAAACCAATTAAAGAAGGAATAAAATCTTTTTCTCATCAGGTTTATTCGACTTAGGTCACATTTGTTACTTTCTGTACCAATAACTGCTGGATAGATTTACCAAAAAACAAATGTAAATTAACTGAGTGGAGTGATTATAATAGCCAAAGAAATCCAAAGAGATGTGTTTTTCTCATTATTGGATTCTCATGCAGTGGAAATCAAGCAGGTGTTCTTATATTAATGTTTGAGTGCATTAAAAGACCATCTGTTACCCTGGAAATCTCATAATGAAACTGTCGGCAACAACGAAAAACAAAACATTTATTTCCTCAGCTGTCTTGGGTCTTCTGGAGCAAGTAAACAGATTCTTCTTCTTTTTTATTCTGCCCTCATAATTATTCTACTAAGCTGAAGTCAGAAACTGTTGAAGTGTTTTCTCAGTCTTAAGTCAAGTTCCAACTAATGAAATATATTCAAAAGTTGTAGGTCAACCATTGTGTAGGCTTTAATAATGTTATTATGGAACAAATCTTTATCTTATGATGTCATCTTTGTCCTGCTCCTCTTCTGCTTTTCTGGTTTGTTCCTTTCTCCGGTTTTGTGTCATCCGTATAGCGCAACAGACATTTAGTTTCTTTCTTTTACCAATAAAATGTTGAAGAAAACTGATTTGATTTATTTATTTATCAAATCTTACCACATCCTGGAAATCGAATGGCACTTGACTAACAAGAAATCTAACTTTTGCAGCTGTTGTCCTGAATTCTCCAATCACACAGTTTATATTTTATACCAGTTAAAATTACTCTGCATGCTCCTTTCACACTTTATTGTCCATTTATTTATTTTATTCTTTTATTCAATTCTCTTGTTGCCTTCTTATTTAAGTTACATGGTTTGTTTTTACATTCACTTTAGTGGTAAATTTTACTTTAAGTGAAGTGCTTTACAAACAGTAATGAGAATTTAGCGATCTTATAATATTTCAAGAGAACCTTCAAACCTCAATGGGAAAACAAACTATAAAATGAAAAAAAATTACATGCATTTAATGTCTTTTATCCAAAGTATTAAACAAACCAGCTGGACCCATGTCACGCAGAGAAATTTTCAATTTTCCTTCCATGTGTGTGTCTTCCGCGTTGTCGTTCTAATGAGCTCATTAACTCTTTAACATCGTTAAGGGCCAGTTAATTGTTTGTCCATTAACCATTAGCAAGGCTCAGTGGAGAGCCAACAAGAGGCTGCTGTGATCACACACACACAAGCAAAAAGAGGCGACATCCATCACTGTTTAAGCGCACAGTCAAAGAGACCCAGCCATTTATTACTGCTAGAGTAGCTTTACACACACACACAAACAGTGTCGCTGCCTCCAATTGGCCTTTATTGCTGTGTGGATCGCTCCAATTTCAGTCAATCGAACTGTGAGCGGACGGGGAATCAGTGGAACTGAAATTAATACTGAGATTAAATATCTTTCAGAGCATAATCAATTCAGCTCGCAAAAATGCTGAAATAACATCTTTATAAATAAAGCAGGCGAGCAGTTTCTGCTGGTGTGAAACCAGGAAAAAGCGGATCTCCATTGTTTCACCTGAGATAAAAATATACAGTTGATGGGTCAACGTGGGATTTATTTGTTACGATGCAGGGAGGTGGTGGACCCAAACGCAGGTGAGGAGGACAAGCAGGAGCCAGCCAGGATGCAGATCAACAGGATTTATTAACAAAAAATAGCATTCATGATGCCCAAAACACTAATTACAAACAAACTAACTAATTTAATGATCCCGCAAGGGGGGAAAGAAAACCAAGGGTATAAATACACTGACATCAGAACGAGACACAGGTGAAAACAATGACCAAAATCAAACCAGGTGAACTAATGAACAAGACATGAAGCTGAAACAGAAATCAATGGGCAAAAGAGGAAAAACTACAAAATAAAACAGAAAACCAACATGACCTAACCTAAAACCCTAACATTATTTGCTCTCCTGATGAGTTTATCTGGTTTTTAAATCCCTTTTTATATTCTTGTCATCAATTTTAATGGTAATAAAACCAATGAAATCACCACAAAAGCCCCTTTTTATAATTTATGCATACCTCATATGCACATGCCTGTCACTACCAAAGGCAGAAGTTTTATTTACGCTGCATTTTCTTATTGAACACTGATTATGCCTTCTATCTGCTGATTTTATGTACTTTTATGTATGATCTTATAGAAGCAAGAATTAAAAAGAGAATGCCAAACGTTTTTCTAACCTGCCCAAGAAGCCTCTAAAACACTTACAATCACATTTTTTATGAGTGTAGCATAACAAAAGCCTCAGCCTGCTAACAGCGCACCTTACCTTTAGCCTGCCCATCTCCATTAGCTGGTTCACTCCTGTTAGAGCCGAATAAGCTCAATTAGCTCTTAGCCTTGAATTTGATAAGTGTCATTTATCCAACTCATCGCTCACATCCCCCCACGCAGCTCCAACTCATTCTCCATTTTTGTGTTTACTGGGAGTGATAGGCGTAATGCTGCCAAGAGGGCGGAGATAGAAACTACCCACCAACTTTCAATTGAGCTTTTCAGAAAGCTTTGGTGGATTTGACAGAGGCTGCCATGTTTTTTTAAACGAGGCTTTCTCCTGCTGCCCTATGAACAAAGATAACTTTAACATGCTACGTGAGCCCTGAAGAGTCTCAGATGTAGCTCGTGTTTTCAGCAGTTTCTTTGGGCATTGCATTTTTATTTTGTATGCAGTGTTGGGAAATTTGGTGACAAAAACATGACCATTAAAAAATGGTCATAAATCATACATAGATTTTTTTTTTGCCTTTTTTTTAATAAAACGGTAAGTGGACTTGGAAGACAACTCATTTTCCAACTGAACTGTACCACCCTTAATAAACAACAAAAAATTCCAATTTTATCAAATATCTACTAAACTGTAGTAATCCATTTAAGATCTTAGGTTGTATTTTTTTTATGTGTGTGTGTGTTCTGTTTATACAGTCACTGGTGTTGGCCCTGTGATGGACTGGTGACCTGCCCAGGGTGTACCCTGCCACTTGCCCAATGTCAGCTGGGATTGGCTCCAGCCCCCCTGCGACCATGTTTTAGGAATAAGCAGTAAACAATGGATGGATGGATGTTCATAATGGAACATATTAAAAATGCAGCAAAATAGTGACTTTCTAAAAGAAAATACTTTTTATAATTATTTTTCTTTAATAAATACATTTTTTAATTAATTTGAAAGAAATTGAAAGAAAAAATGCATCGTCAGTGGTTTATGCTTTTATTTAAGAGATATAATAGAAAAACAGTAACACTGATTTGACTTCATTTGTATTTTTTCCTTTATTAGTGTTTTTAAAAAACACATTTTATACGGGGTTTGTAATCAATTAATCTTTTACATAATTAAACTTTCATTTAAATGTTTAAAAGTCTCAAGTGACTGTTTGATAGTTTTAAGCAGGTCTTAAGTTGCTGAAATGATGTATTAGGAAAACGTAGAAAAAGTATCGACGTATGATAATTTTACAGAAATTTCGGGCGAGTGCTTATTTTTAGCTATGAATGTATGATGCCGACGGGTGCAAACGAGCTTTATATATAAAAAAAAACTGCTACATAAACTAAAACTAGAAAAGCTAGAAAATATTATCTGGATCACCTCCAAATTTTAATCATCTGTTCCTGATCCCAGAAGGAAGATATCCTGAAAATTTCATGGGAATTCATGCATAACATTTTGAGTTATGTTGCAAACAGACAAATAAACCAACCAACACCGGCGAAGGAAACAACTGCAAGAAAACGTTGCATATTTCACTCTCACAACAGTAGTACTCTGACATTATCAAAGTTTCATTGCGCTCAATAACTAGAAGACTCATGTCTTTCCAAAAGTCTTCCTCAAAAATATATTAAAATAATTGATCTAATTCAGAAAACATTTCACTACATTAAAAACACCACCATCTTTGTTCTGATGGGGTGTTAGCATGATCAGTGTTACCATAGTAACAGATTCAGGCCAAAGTGAGTTTCATCTGCTGCCAGAGCAAATATTAATGGATCGGCATTTTCTACTTCCGTACAGATGGAAACCTGCTGATCTAACACACACACACACACTCTGGGGATGACTGCACGGCTGTCTCTAGCTGTTGCTCATTCAACATGACAGAGCGCAGATGGCAGAGTGAGAGAGGAGACACAGGAAGGAGAAACAGAGATGGGGGTAGATTGAGTTATAGAGCTGGTGTCATACTGGATTTTGGTTACAGTGCTCAAAAAGCTTCAGGCTGAACACATCACGGTGAGGAACGCGTCAGCAAGCTGCCTGCTCACTCTGCTGCCGTCTAACCCGTCGCTCACTCATCAGACTTCCCGACTGACTCAGGTTGTTGTTTGAATTTCTCCTCACACGGCTCTGGCAAATCCGCTCTGAATGCAAAGGCGAGAAGTGCTCAGCTTGCAGATGAGATTCTGGGAGTAAATTCACCCTGAGCCTTGACCCGTTTCACAGCCATCCTTTAAACACCAGGAGGCCCAGAATCACATGCACGACAGAGATTCCTCCATTTACAGTGGTGTGTTTTCATTTCATCCCTCCTCATACTTCTGATCAAGAACATTTCACAGCAAAATGCAAAACGCTTTACAGCAGTATGCATCTCTGACAACTACAGGAAGTCTACAAATAGAATTTTTGTACAAAAGAACTACAGAAAAGATTTCGTTTCCCTCATAAAGTTATACCTTTTAATTTATTTTTTACCCCAATCTAATCAATCAATTAGTCAAATCAGATCATCATGAAACTATATCAAGTTATAATATATCAAATGAAAAGAATTCTCACTTTTCTTTCCATTTTTATGTTTCTAAACTAACACAACATGCAAAGAACAATCTAGATAACAGCTGTTAATGAACATGCAGTGGAACATGCAGAACTTAAATGCATAATCTTTGTAGATTAATTTAAAATACACAGGCAAATTATTTAAACTATCCTGTCTAACAAGCTCCATTACATTTAGAAAATTTTAACAAAAAGTAAAAAGAGACTAAAATTATGACAAACATTTCTTGAATATCCAGTTTTACCATTCAACAAATTGACTGGTGTATAGGAATTTCATGTATTAGCTTAATTACCTTGCTCTTAATTAATGTCTAGTGGAAAGGTCCGACCATAAGGCTCCTAAACTGATGTCATTCTGACCTTAGTAAACCATCTGCTAAGACCTTGGTTGTTGTAGCCTAAGCAAGGCGTCCTTACATCAGGGAAATGTGTAGAAACAGATTGACGCATGTGACCAAAGTCTTTAAACAAAGCTCCCCTATCTGACGGGGGCAGAATAGCTCCAGACTTCTGTGGTTCCACAGATCTTTGGGGAATATTCTCCCCGGGTTATGACCTCGTACCATGTCTGTATGTCTTAATGTTTTGTCCCTTCATATTTCAATGTTTAATGTATGTTCAACTTCTTTTATTTTCATTATTAAATTTACATTCTTCTCAATCTAATGAAACCAGTGTCCTCGAGAATAAAAGCCAAATTCTTAGTACTTCCAAGCATGGATGAGTCGTAGCTCATAGGCATCTTTTTTAAGAAATGAGGTGTCAATTTGGGTTGTCCAAGAAGACTTTTCATGCTGGTAAGAAGTTGTGCTGCATGGGAGAGTTTCTGCATATTTTTTCTGCTCATTTAAGACTTGTTATTGTGAGTCTTTATGGCAACAAGACTTGTTTACCACTGAGATCAACTGATAATGCTCTTCAAATTCAAGATTATCAGTAAAAAAAAACACCGGAAATCGCAATGGAGTTGAAAAGAGAAGAGGATGCAGGATAGGAGTGAAGCAGAGAAATGAAGATTTAAACCATTTCTTCCAAATGTTGTGATGGGTAACGTTAGTTTGCTCGCTAACAAAAGTGACGAGCTCCATGTGCTAACGGAACATATTCCGAACTGTAATGCGTCTGTACACGGCTTCAAGACAGTCCGTGCAGACCCTAATAAACAACTCAGTGGAAAAGTTAAGGGTGGTGGAGTTGCAGTTCTGGTTAACCAGCGTTGGTTTCATTCTGGACATGTTACTGTTAAAGAGAAGATCTGCACTTTCCTGTCACACCTCCACTCTGTCACCCTGGAGTTCCGTCAATGATCTGAACACAACCTCATCTCAATCCACATCAGGACTTCCTGAAACCTCCTCTACCTCCACATCCACTCTGTCTGTCTTCTGTAATCAAGTCATGAAACAAATGATGAAACTGAACCAGAACAAGGCTGCAGGTCCAGATGGTGTCAGTCAAAGAGTTCTCAATACCTGCTCCAGACAACTATGTCCAATTCTCCAGCACCTTTTCAACACCAGTCTGAGTCAGAAAAGAATGTTGGTGATGTGGAAAACATCCTGCTTTGTTCCAGCTAGAAAAAAAAAAAAAAAAAAAAAAAGCAACCAGCTGAACCAAATGTCTACAGAACTTGAATTTCCCTCTGGGATCAAGAAAGTATTTTTCATTTAACTTAATTTCATTATGGAACAATCATAGACAAGACAACCTAGGCAACAGAAGTAGGGTACAAATCCAGTGACAATTAGGAAATTTTATGTTAGTGTATTTTAACCAAACACAGTCCAGCCCTGCATCCAGAACCACAACCTGAGCCTGGATTACACAAGGAAGAAGACATTCATGACCTCTGAGCAGAAAAAAAATACAAACATTAGCTGATTTCAGATGGATAAAAAGACAGTGGACGTGTCCTCTGACAGATAACTACATGTTTCAGCTCCTTTTGCTGTCTGCTTCTGCACACTAAAGACGGAAATTATCATCCAGGCTGTTATCACAGAAAACTGGCATGGGGGACATGAGTGTTCGCGTAGGACTTCCGTGTGACAGTGCCAGTGATGCAGAGGTGGATGCTGGAATTTTGGAGCAATGCTACCATCCAGAGATGAATTAATTACAGCTGAGATTTCAATATATAAGCCCCTCTGAACTGTTCTGTAAATAGACTTTGTGTATGTGTTATTCCAATTGCCATTTTTATTTTCATTGTATTTGCCTCTGTGGTGTGTTGGCTCTTGGGTTTCTTCTCCTTAATGCTGCTGTAACTATGTCATCAGCTACAACTGATAGTCAGTATTGGGACAAATGTGTCTTATAAGTCAAGTTTATTTAGCACTCTCTACGTGGGAATATTTCTAAGTTCATGCAAGTTATGTAATCATATATAGAGAGAATATTTATAAAACTGCAATTAAAGGATGTTAATATGTTTTATAATTCTGTAGCATCCTGCTGCTGGTAAAAGCACTGTCTATAAGTGAGCTTATACATTCCTGCAGTAAGTCTTTGCATTCCCTTACAGTGTGTAGGTGTAACCGGACTGCAAGCTAACTGTGTTTGAACAGCACTTTTGTGTTCCGTGCAAAATAAATGTCTGTTGCTGGCAAGACCAGACTACTGTCTCAGTACATTCTTTAAAAACACATTGCAGAGTAATACCACAAAGAAGAACCGAAACTGCCAATAACATATTTGCATGTATATGTATATGTTACTACGTGGATGTAAGCCAGCAGAGGAAAGGCCTGAAACAGACGCAGAATTATAGCTAATCCAAAGAAGGTTGCAGGTGTCTTACAAGAAGTATTTTGAACTTAGGAGGATAATCCAGGGCAAAGGAGCACGTAAACAGAAAGAGTCAGAAAGACATTCAAATACCAGGCAGCAGTGCTAATCCCTCAGCCACCTTGCTACACTTATCACTGCAGTTGTTGCATCGACTGCTGCTAAAGCTTCATCCCAAAGCCTCATGTGGGGATGTTAATGCATAAATGCAGAACAGCAGACATATATTTGGCCGTAACTGGTTCATATTGTAAGGTTTACAAAGCCTGGGGCCCAGAAATCATTTAAAAAAAACCTGCAACAATCTGAATCAGTCTGAGTAAAAGGGAGCTATCTGAGTCCAGATCTGGTTCACATGAGACTTACTCACCTGGCCAGGTTGAAGGCATCATCAATAAGTCCTGCTCTGTTTCCTACAGAGATGATCTAGGAGGCAAAAATAAACACAGTAAGTGTGAAAGACAAAAAAAAATCACAGCAAGAAGGAAAGACAGAAACTATCTTCATCACACATGTAAGCCGGTGAAAGGAATGGACAAAGATTTACTTGAGGATTGGTGTGCAGCTGCTGGATGAGCAGTTTCCAGTTCTGGAGGTCGTAGTTCACACGAAAGTAACCTGTTTGGTTGATGTTGCCCAGCAACCAGGTGTTGTCATTCATCTGACCAATCCTGTGAGTTTCTGAATAAAAAAAAAAAGGAGACAAAAATCAGATAATACCATGAAATAAAGAGAAAAAAATATATAAGATATGCTGTTGATACTTTGCTGTTCACTTTAGTTTTTCATGTTTTAAAGTTATTTGAAAGTTAAGTGGAATAATAAAAAAACAAAGATGTTTAAAAGTGAAAATTTTATTTGATCATCTTCTGTGTAAAAAACTCCAACACACTTTAACTCATGATACTAAACCACTGAAAATGTATTTACCGGACCATCAAGGTAACAAAACATCCAGTTCAGAAAATATGATCAAACATTCCAACATTCGCCTCATATTTAAAGTCTACATGAGAATGAAATACAATATTCCTTTTTAATAGGGAAATATGACAAATGCCACGAGCAGTATAATATGTGATTAGATCCAAATAAGTGAATGGAAAAAGTGAAACAATCTAATATAACCTGCTTCACCTTTTGAAAGATCGTCACAGCCGATCTCAGGAAAAAAAGTTCCTATGATGTGCTACAATTAGGTTTTATGCTTTTGTAGAGCCGCTTGTGGGATGTTTCTGAGTTAAAAAAAAAAAAAAAGTTAAAAAAACGAGGAAAGCAGCCGTTGACCCAAGTTTGACGTATTTCTTCATCTTGTTACCCCTCGAGGGGAATCAAACAGAATCCGCTCGTCTTCACGCACCTTGCAAATCACATTAGAGCTAAAACCATGACTCTGAGATTTCTGTCATCAGCTGGGAAAAACACTCAAGAAGAGCCAGCTTGATTTCCAAAGAGGAGGTTTATTCCTTCAGAAAGGTGCCAGCAGTCACTTTCCTTAGGAAATCAAAGCAGATCAAGCTTAATTTTCAAAGGAGAGTGTTCTTCCTCGAAAACAGAAACAAATTCAGTTGTTTCCTCCAAAGGTTTGACTCCACAGAACCTGAGAAAAAAAATGCAAAAAAAAAAAACAAAAAAAAACAAAAACAAAGCAAGGTTTTATTTGAACAAAGACCCAAACACAAAGTGTTTTTTTTTCTCAAGAAACATCCACAAATATCTTTAAATAAAGGAGGGAAACCTATTTTTGCACACATTCTCCAGAAAACAAACATGGGAAAGTTTTTTCTCTGAATAACAGAACAAGGTTTCAGTGAGTTATAGACCTTTTAAGAATTTAAGATCTTTATGTTCTAAACTTCTAGAAACATTCAAATGATCCCACAGATTAAAAAAAAAAAAAAACATGTATTTTTAATTAGTTATCAAAAAAGATGAAATAAAATCCTGTTTACATCTTGTATTTTTCTAGACAAGCAGATGACATACAAAACGTACAAAAACTGGTAGCTGATCTGTTCCACTTGTCCTCAGAATTTCACACACAATTTGGGATTATGCTCTGTACACAAGCCTCGTGATGAACTTTTTTCAGTTTACTTCATGCCCCAATCTCACTTACAGACTTATACACATAGTCTGGGCTCTGATGTCTTAATTTGCAGAGGGTCAGAGATTAATGTAAAGATGAATCACTTGTAGTACATTGTTAGTTATTATTAATATTATTGATAGTATTATCTTGTCCCTCTCTGGGTGGGGCGGCTGTTCTTGTGTGGTCCTCTGGAGGTTTCCTGGGTGATGATGTTGTTTTGGTTGCACACTGGGTCACAAGGATGTGACAAAGCTTAAACAAACAGACAGACAGACAGACAGACAGACAGACAGACAGACAGATAGACAGATAGACAGATAGACAGATAGATAGATAGATAGATAGATAGATAGATAGATAGATAGATAGATA
>JBAMHX010000026.1:2929578-2945924 GCA_037177515.1 Pseudomugil tenellus | reverse complement strand
TACAGACACCCCTACGAACATCTACATGCACATACATTCATCTACCCTCATTCACTTACATCCATATACACACCCACGCACACACACATACATTCGTCTACACCCACCCACAAAACACATCCACACACACCTACACCCACCCACTCATACAAAGCACCTACCCACGCGCACGCGCGCACACACTCACACACACAGGTTGAATCCCGGGTGGTGCAGCCCCGCGCGGACAAGGACAAAACAAAGCCACCAACCCGGTGCCAGGTCCAGGCCGACCCAGGCCCCCAGCTCGGGCACCGGCAGACACCCCCCCCATGAGAGGGACGGGAGGCCCCCCCCCCAGACACCAGGGCCCAGGACCCACGCCCAACCCACCCAGAGCACACCGGCCGCAGGGCAAAGGGCCAACGACTACCGCCCAAGCTTCCACCAGAGACCCCCCCCCCCATGGAGCAACTCCAGCCACCAACCTGAGTGGCATGGTAAAACTATATTTTGGTGCATGTTGCAAAACACATAATATTATCATAGATGTGCAAAATATGGAGCTTTAAGGATTCTTCTGGGTAGATTAGAAGAGTTGATTCATTCTATTGATAACCAGTCTGGTTTTAAAGGCTCTGATTCCTGCCTATATGACCTTAAAGGGAGGCATAAAATTAATTATTCCTTCATGTTTCATTTTACAAAACTGTCGATATATATATGTGTGTGTACTGTATATATAAGAATTCTTCCCTGTGTGCTTCGAGTACATGAGTAAAATTAGTTAATTATGTTAGTCTCATTTGAAGTTGGCAAGCGTTTTAATCAAAGTGAGAACTTACCCTTAGTTCTCTTCAATTTATATCAGAGGTACTCAGTTCGGTCCTACAAGGGCTAACATCAAGTAGGGTTTCCATGTATCATTGCTCCAACACAGCTGACTCAAATAAAGTAGTCATCGTGCAGAACTTGATAGACTGTTAGATCAATTTAACTTGATTCATGTGTGTTGAAGCAGGAACAGATGTAAAACCTGCTGAATTGACGCCATGAATTATCCATCCATCCATTTTCTACCGCTTATTCTCGAACGGGGTCGCGGGGGGGCTGGAGCCAATCCCAGCAGCCAACCGGCGAGAGGCGGGGTACACCCTGGACAGGTTGCCAGCCCATCACAGGCCATGAATTATATACTGATAAATTCTCCACGCAGTAGTGTCCCTTCCAACAGGTCCTTTCATTTATTCTGCATAAGGAGAGGATTATGACATTAAATATGAGGCCAAATGGCATAAAATTAATTTTTCTGACTATCTGGACTTAGGTTAATATCTTGGATATTCAAAACAAATGGCCGATAAGGAGGACATTTACAGGCATTAATTCATGATGCATGCACAAGCAAACATTTATCTAACATCCTGGTCTTTGCAGAGATGATTTACACATCAAATAGATCAAACGGATGTTTAGAAATGCAGCTGCATCATTCCAAAAAGATATTCATGTGCTTTACTATTTTTTTTTTATTTGGGTAATGTGCCACTTTTTCTTCTTCACCAGTAGCACATTTCCACTATTCACAATTTTTTTTTAAAAAAAATTACTATTTATATAAAGAATTCCAAAAGCATTCAGACAGCTCTTGTGTTCGCAGAGATGCACTCTTTTAACAATAGATATCCAATCTTTTAACAGAGGCCCAAACATAAAGGGTCACAAAACATAAAGGGTTAAGCTGATGTGACAGTTTTATTTGGTTGAGCACGTAAACTAAGTAGTGGTTACCCTATAGGGCACTTAGGACCAATCAGTGTCCTACACTGGCAGCCAGAAGCTAGTTTTAGGAATTAGCTGCTCCCATTGTTCTTTCTAATCTCACTGGTTGCTTATAAAAACTGATAAAGTAGCATTTTTATACAAAGCACACATAAAACAATAATTTTCTTGAAAACATCAGAAAACATTTTTTTCAGGACAAGTGAGTCACATAGATTTTTGGAGGTAAAAAGGATTAGTCTGCTCCAACCCTGATTGAGTATAAACCCGTACAACGGGGATCAGATAGCTGCTGCAGACGTCGGGGAGTCAGGGATTCAGGCTGCCATGATCTAAACCTAGAGATCAATAAGCAACTGTTTGGTTAATCGATGATAATATATGTTCTGGACCACCTTTAGGGATCTTATTGTGGATGTTGAAAGGCATTTCAGAAACGCTTCACAGCTGTTAAAAAAAAGAAAACCATGACTTGGAGTGAGTATAAGGTTGGATACTGAATCAATTACAGCCTGACTTTTCAGATATTGTTCCATTTAACAGGACATGGCAGAGAGAAACCTACATTTCTTCCTACTTTGTCTGTGGGGAAAGATGAAAAGGCATTTCCTGTTATAGATGTGATGGACAGACTAACCTGTAGTGACAACCAATGTGTCAGTTTAATGGTGTGCTTAGTTTGTCCAAGTGGATTTCCAGGAAAATAAGCAGGAATGACAGGTACAAATCATCCCCTCACTTATTCTTTTTAAGTGCCTGCTGAAGAAGGCAATAAAACATATAGAGTTTGTAAGTCTTGAGGTTTTCTACAACCAATGCCCCCCATCTTTTTTAAGCAACTCAATGCTCACACTTTCAGTTGGAATGGAGACAATCAGTAGGTTCTCGGCAGTCTGTCGCTACTGCTGTGTTAGAAGACATCTTCATAAAGCTGACACTTTAACTCATCTTTGTAGTGAAGCTGGGAGCATGCTTGAGCCGGCGGATATTACAAGGCAGCACAAGGCTGTAGAATCGCAACTCATTTCTAATGACAAACAGGCTTCACTGTGGGGGTGGGGGTGGTGGTGGTTGGGGGGATGGATGAACCCCAGCATCGAAGTGTGAAGCTTTGTTTACTGTCTGCATGTTATTCAAGTTAACTACAATGACACATTACAGCACTGACATTAAGTGCTGGCACTTATTAGAACCTGTATTTGCTGTTTTTGTTAAAAAAAAAAACAAAAAACTTGTGGCTCCTCATTTCTACATAATTCCTCTCAGTAATGGACTTTGATCAATCCATGTTCTTTAGACAAGGAAAGTTAATTTGTATATCACATTACAACAACAAAGTTAATCGATCAATACTTTATTCATCCCCTGGGGGGAATTTAGTTCCAAGATGATAGTAGGCTGATTTTATTACTTCCTTGGTGTGTTTTTCTAAATTTAGGTCTGTGTCCATCACTACACCCAGATTTCTGGCCTGATTGGTGGTTTAAGCACATCCAGTAATTAATCTCCTCAATACATTTACTAAGATCATGTACAAGACCTTTGTCTCCTAGTGACCTTGCAATATAAATATGTGTATCATTTGCTTATCCATGGTAACAAATGTTATTCTGTATGACGTTTCCCAGTGGGAGCATGTAGATGTTAAACAGAAGAGGCACCAGGATGAAACCTTGGGGAACTCCATATGTAATTCTTGTCTGCTCAGATGTAAAGCTACCTATCGAGACAAAGTACTTCCGTTTTGAACCAATTTAGCATAGAACCAGAGAGACACACCCAGTGCTCCAGTTGTTGGAGTGATATATTGTGGTCTACTGTATCCAATGCAGTGCTAAGGTTCATTGAAACTAAAACAGACATTTTTCGATTGTCTGTATGTAAACGTATGTCATTAATGACTGGTCAGAGCAATCTCAGTGCTGTGGTGCTGTTCTAAAACCTGACTGGAAGACATCAGAGCGATTTTTTTGCTTTTAAATTCATATAGTTGATTAACACAGCAAACAGAACAGACATAGACTTTGCACTCAGCACTGCCCACTAGTGGTTAAACTGACTTTAACATGGTAACATAAAAGATGCATGGACACAAGACAACGTTTGAAACGGACGTCCATATTAACTATAGGTAGCATTCCTGCATATATGTTCTATTTTTTATGTGTTACTAAATAATAACATCATGACACAAATAGGTAAGGTAAATATTTACACATCAGTCTGTGTATATTCAAGCTGTTTGTTTTTCCAGTTAAAATGAAAAATGCATAAACATTCTTGCATATAAAATTTCCCTTTAGTACATGTATATGTGCATACAGGAGTTTGTGATGCTACACAACAAAGTTTAAATCTGAAAAAAGTTCAACTTTTTGGTCCTAAAAAAAAGAAAATTATATTTTTACAATGTTATCTTCAAAGTTAATAATTTAGGAACATCACAGTTGCTTGTCCCTTTGTTGCTGAATGGCAACAAAGACATGTTAAAATTTTGTGCTGAATTGACAATTGTTTATCAGATTTACCATCCTGTCATTGTTGGGTGTAAACAATGGCATCTTGGCTTTGTAAAAGTAGGTATATTATAGTGAATTTCATGGTTTCAAGGACCAATAATGTCTCAAACAGTGAAAAGCTTTTAGAAAGAAACATGTCAGAACACCAAAAAGTGTTTAATGTTTGATCTCAGTGACATGTCGAGCCAGGTGAAGGCTCAGAATCTGTCAGCATTACAAGAGGTTGTTGCTTGATCTCAAACACTTAGTGTTGTGTTTCCGAAGCTGATGAAGAAGATATATACTCAGCAACTCCAAATCCATAAGGGACAATTGTTGTCTTTGTTTTGGCAGTCTGTAATTCTTCCCTCTGTAGTGTCTGGTTTGGTCCCTGCCTGTCTTCCTCCAGTCTTTATCCACTGCAATTGATTGCAAGAAATAAAAGCTTTGAGAGGCAAATGGTTGGGTAAGTCTATAATCATGAGAAAAAGCCAGAAAGTAGATTGAGATGGCACAGGCGAACCCAGAGTTTTTCCACACATTTTACTTTTCCACATGGAGCTCAATAAGGAAAGCTCTGTATTGGAACAAGATGACACACGATAACACTTGCCTTCACCAAAAAAGGTTTAAAAGCATAAGTGAGGTGATAACAAGCATTCTCTAACGAATATCCATCAAAGTTGAAAGAATTTCACTCGAGGAAATGTGTCAGGATGCGATGTGACAGGAAAGGTTACAGATTTCTGATGATAGCGGTACAGGATTCTAGTCTGTTAATAAGGCTGATCTTCATCAACAAGCCAAACACTTCACTAAACACTTCAACTCTGCTTGTTAGTTACATCTATTCCAGCAAGTATTGATGGGCGTTAATGAGGATTCATGCCACTAACAAAACCATGATAACCTGCTTCTGATCTCATTAACAGTTTGAATAAAGAAACTCAGAGCTGTGACGGAGCTCAGAAAACCCAGGAAAGGTGAACGGATATCAACTTGTCCTATCTACAGAGAACAGATCATCATAATTAAGGCAATATAGATGCTATAGATGTGAGACTATACTGTCAAGGTCCACTTGCCTGAGCTGCAGATTATATCGAGCAAACATCTAATCATCATTTACTGTCTGTGAACTCCAACAGGCCAGTTGACCCTGTACTGCGTCGACCAGCTGTATGCACCAGTTCACATGTATACAAAGAAAAAGATTACTGAAGTGGTTTTGGATTACTGAAACAAGAAGCTCCAATGCCACTAAAGTGATACTTCATATCAACATAAGTAATGTCATGCCCTGCTACAGTGTTTCAGCCTAATCACCGTCACCTGCCACCAGACTCGTTACCCCTGATCACCTGCACCTGTTCTTGATTCCCCTCACAGCCATAAAGCACAGCTGCTCCGGCCTGCCCTGTTATCCTGGATATCCCACAGTCTGCCTTACTGCTCCTTGTCCCTGCATCCCTCCTGGACTCCTTCACTTCCATACAGGTTTTTGTTGATAACTTATCATTACCTCTAATAAATCCTGTTAACCTTCCCTTTGGCTCCGGCTCTACATCGTTACAGAATGTCCAACCCATACCGACAAAACCGAAGATCCAGACTCGCCCTCCGAAGGGTTCCGCTCCCTTCCACGTCTCCAGTCCGCCTGGCTTCCAAGTCCTCAGCTCAGCCATCAGTCCCTCCAATCACGGGTTACTCGGATGCTACTTTTCGCTACATGCAAAAGACCACAAAGGCCTATATTGACTGTATGGGTGGCCTCTACGACATCCCTGAAAAGCTGGACGCAGCCAAAAAGTTTTACTGTCATGCCCTGCTCCAGTGTTTCAGCCTAATTACAGTCACCTGCCACCAGACTTGTTACCCCTGATCACCTGCACCTGTTCTTGATTCCTTCACTTCCTCAATTTCCGGTTTGTGCTGTTTTCCCCCTTTCCTGTCTTCATATAATTAGTCTATGCCTCGTGCAGCTCAGGATGTATTTAAGTCCAGTTTCAATGGCATCTCTTGGGCTTCATTAACTAGGCTGGTTCAAGCTGGCTATTATCAACTGGTTTAAATTTATGTGTCTGTAAAATGCGCATTGTTGTGAGGTGACGCTATAAATGCTGTATTTAATCACCTTTTATGTCATTTATAACGACCTGTGAAACATCTGTATAAAAATTAAACGATTGCTTAGTTGTTTTTTAATCCTGTAATGTGAATTTCTGCATCTCTGATGTGTTTTATGTTTTTTATGCAACTGTTTGATGTTGTGGTCTCTTTGTGGTGTCTTATTTCTTTGATGAATTTGAGAATCTATGAAGTTTTTTATGTTTTGTTGTTTCTTTGACGATCTTTTTTTGTTTCCCTACAACCTCTGTTGTCATTTTGCATGTCTTTTCGTGTAATTGTGAGACTGAGGTGGTTTTTATTCATTTATGTATCTATTTCAGCCTTTTCAAGAAGAGTTTCTACATCTTTGAAATCTTTTTCTTCCTAGTTATCAGCTCATTCCCACATATACTGGTCACCAGATCTGGATGGTGACTGAAAGAATGAGATGATGAATGAAAGCATCTGAAATGAGCTTCCTGTGGAGGGTGGCCCAGCATGTTCAGTCAGATAGATTAGGTGAGGAGCTCACCCATCCAGGGGAAACTTCGCATGAAGCTGTTGCTTCTCCTAGTTTAAATAAGCCAGCTGAGGTGGTTTGGCATCAGAATATAATACTTCCTGGTTAATTAATTAATCAAATGAAGTATGTTAAGTATGATAAAAATAAACAGAATTTTTTTGAATGGATGATGGATTAATGATGATGATGGGTGGATGAGGATGAACGCTCAACAACATTACGAGAACATGACAGTGAAGAATGAAAAAGACAGTGATGAAAAAGATGAAGATAATGAAAAGGATGGATGTTTATGTTGGATGGAAATTTGTTTAGATGAAAAGATGGATGGATGGATGGATGGATGGATGGATGGATTGGGAATAAAGATGTGATAATTAGGAACTGATTATACATGACACATCAGCATAGGTGCATCCCATCATGTTCAGACTGGTCCCTATAGACTTGTCCTCACTGACTCGATGACTTCTCGTAGACTTGCTGGTCCTTGTAGACTCCCTGGTCCTCGCTGACTCGCTGGTTCTTGTAAACATGTTGGTTCACATAGACTCCCTGGTCCTCGTAGACTTGCTGGGCCTTTTAGACTCCTGTCCTCGCCGACTCGTTTGTTCTTGTAGTTGCACTGTTCTCATAGACTCACTGGTCCTTGTAGACTCGCTGGTCCTTGTAGATTCCCTGGTCCTCGCTGACTTGCTGGTTCTTGTAGACGTGCTGGTCCTCGTAGACTCGCTGGTCCTTGTAGATTCCCTGGTCCTCGCTGACTCACTGGTTCTTTTAGATTGACTGGTGCTGATCATGTTGATTTTACTGTTTTTAGGACATTAATTTCAACCAGAGCACCTTGAGTCGTCTTGCAGCTACATCCAGCCGAAGCACAAATAATGTACCGCTCTCCATCAATATCACTACTGCCGTTGTGCACTCTGCAAATCTGAGTAATCAAAACTCCAGAAAAACACGGACAGCAATGAATATTAATAATTATGTTTATCCCCAAATTTACTCAGTTTTCTCTTTGATCCATATTTTATCCAGATGCTGAATTATCTTTTGAACTTGTCCCTCAACCAAAGCCTGACAGAGCTAAAACATTAGAGGAAACTTCCTGAACTTGTTCATAATAAAAATTTTACTTTAATGTTTACATCTGAAACCACAAGGCCAAAAGACCCACTCATGTTCCCTGTCTTTTTGGTTCAAAAGTAATTTGATTTATTCCATATAATTATCAATATCCCTAATATTTTGTTAGCTCAATGCAAAAAAGACAGAATCTTGTTTATAAAAGCGTTTTGGACCTTAAAGCTTGTTCTATCAACACTATATGACATTACAGCTTGTTGACCAAAGCCTGGTTACACTGGTTGGATATGACTTTATAGATACACATTGTTAACGCAAAGTTTCACTGTCTCCTCCTGAAATCAGGATAAAGTTAAAACATACATCTGGAGAAGGATGAAAGAAAATTTCTAAAAGTTGTATACACCAATATATTTGGCTGCCTAACTAAAGTAAGTTATCAGGGCTGAAAGCGTCTCCTTTAAATGAGAAACCAACAAGCCAACACATAATATGAATTCTGAGGTTCTTATATGCAGAAAGACCAACACGACGGAAATCTACCAATGGAGCTATTTTAGCACAGAAGAAGGCAGGAGAGAGGTGGTGTTACTGTCTCAGTAAAATCATCTGAAACAGTAGAAAATGTAAATGTTTTCTCTTCCTTAAAAAAACATAAAACCATAAGATAGCAGCTTAATTCATCTAAGAATGTTCAGTAGAAAAGCAGAAGATACAACTGCAAAACTGAGCACATTGAGTGTTTAATAGACGTCTTTTCAGGTAAATATCTCAGGAAAACATTGGCTGATGATGGACAATCATTGCTCAGAGTCAGGAATGTCCAGGGATAGACCCCATTCGCCTTAAAGGCACTATTGTTTTATTTGTCTGATTAGTTTCACAACTTTACTAATTGAAGGTTTCAAAGCCCAACCGTACATTAATGATTGGGAGTAATATTGGGAGATTTGCTTGGTGTAGGGGTGTCTGAGATGTCAAGTTGAGATATTTCTGCTATTTTTTTATAGTATGGTATGAAGTCATTCAGTTATTAGGTCAGGTTTATCAACAAGACTAAAATAGCTAAAAATAGCTCCTAAAAATAGCTCCTAAATATTTGTAGTCATGGATTTCTGGGACTTTTTCCCCCATGAGTGCAGTTTCTTATTTTTGGTTAAGTCCTTACACTGTATGTTTCCTGTATTTCTGCACTATACCTGTCAAATGAAGTATTGTTTTATTTGCTATTGGAGGATCTGTCACAATCCTCCACCCCTCCAACTCCCACATGCTCACAGGTGACAGCGAGCGAGACAAATCAAACAGCATGATTAATGGAGTTTTTCCAGTAACTGAGCAAACACTGCGAGGGACTTATTGGGCAAAATGCAGGAGAAAAAAAAAAGGTGTCATGTTTTTTTCCTTAATGGGCACACACCAGGTCAATAAGTCTGAGGTGTATTGGAGGACGAGGCCTTTTAATGTTTTAAGGTTCTGAAGGTAAACGACAAGAATTTAAAATCAATACAAAGAACCTAACATGAAGCTAATAAAAAGAGGCAAACACAAGGGTGATGCAGTCATGCCTTCTGGTCCCAGTAATGAATCATGCTGCTGTGTTATGAATCAACTGGAGGTGACGAAAGGGGCTGTGACTGATACCTGAATGTAATGACTTAAATAGTCAATGTAAGAACAGACAAGTTTTCTTAAGCATCAAAACTAAGACTAAATAAATCAATATCACCTCCTGATTAACAAGAACCCGGTTGCACCAGGACATTTCATACCATCTGGGATTTACTGTCAGAAAGACAGCGTAAAACTCACAGGGCTGCTGGATCTGTGGACTTTACTGGTACGTATAGCGGTGTATTATCAGCATACAAACGGTCATTTACACATGGTTTTAATAGTTATACTGATAGATAGGTTGGTAAATGTGGGAGAAAAATACCAGGCATAAATAGTAATCAGTGATCATTACTTCCCTAGAGTATGATTTCAGTCATGTTTTGTAAAAGATAAAATGTAACTAAGCCTTCAACCTAAAAAATCTCTCCAGCCAAAAATCTTTTTAAAATACTATAACATCCAATAAGGTCTTAGAAAACATGTATACATACTTCATACTTTTTCTCAGTACTTTTTGGTTGCAGTGTAACATAACTTACATTGAGTCCTTTCTGGAACAGTGGCTGTCCCATCACGTTAGCCAGCATCCTGATCAGCGCCGCCCCCTAAAGAGCACAGATACACAACAACCAATAAAAAAACTTGCAGTTTTTTTCAAGACACACTTTCCCATGTTGGTATCAGGAATACATGTACTTAGCAATACTATCACCCCTTTGTACAATCAGCTGTTTCGGCATTTAATATAAAGAATTTAATCTTGAACTGATTGGCATTAAGTTGACTGTATTGTGCTTTTTCCTTTTGTTTTATACTTGCACTGTTATTGTTTTATTTGGTCCTGTACTATTTGTGTTAAGGATTGCAGATAGAAATGAACACATTCCAGTTGTCCTCAGAACTTCTGAGGAACTTTTGCTGGAAATGAAGAAGTGACCTCAGTATTCTTAGCTGGTAACTCATAAGTTTCAGCGGAGCCCAAGACTACTAGATGGTTGCACCCAGTTCGGTTTGCAGCCAGTAAGATGTCTTTATTAACTCATTGACTGTAAGCTGCTGCTGTAGCAGAGAATCCCGCGCTGCTGGCATTTTGGCACCAGATGGAATAAATTACTTTTGCAACAGCTGCTTACCTTTTTGTAGGCAATCCAGTCAAAGACTCTATCAATATCTGTTGCCTGTTCCACCTCCTGGGAAATGGGATGCGAGGAACTTAAACCATCCAACAGCATCACCTCATGGAGAACATCAGTGAGGAAACGCTGCTTCTCCTGAAAACACAAGAAATTGTCGTCATCTCTTAAACCAGATTGCAATTAAGGTTAACATTAACATTATTGTAATTTAGGAGAACAGAGACACATGGAGACATAAACCTGGGGCCACAAAGAGAGACATTCATTATGTTGTGGCCTCAATTTACCATAAGTCAAGCCAGATTTATGGTTCGTCTGAACTGCATGTTTGGCGGTTTGAAACTCTTGGAAACCAAATCACCAACAACTTTCCTGTATTAAATCAGGCTATAAACAATAGGGATGTTCACTATTGGTTTGGTCTAACCCAATTGGCAACAGTTGTCACAGCCACAGTATTTTTCAGAGTTGTACCAAACAAACATATCTGGAAAACTAAACATGACATCTCTTTTATTTTGTCATTTTTAGTTAGAGGAGATTTAGCTGAAGAGTGTGATATACAACATGTATATGTTTCGCAAAGGCTACTGATACTGATAATTTACAATACGACCATTTAATGCTGATCTCGGCTGATAATATTGGACCTTTCTAGTAAACAGGGTAAAAGGAAAATGTGGTCCTGATTTTAGTGGATTTTCAAAAGCCTTATAATTTTCTATATTTTTTCCAGAGTGTTTCGGAGACGGCTTATGACAGACCTTGATCCATCTGAGAGACTCTCCCTCTCTTAAATACCAATTTGGGTTACTGATCTGTTGCCAATGAACCTATTCCTGAGATTCTCCTCCAGTTGTTTCTGATTTGCACCAATTACTTTTCCAGTACCAGTTCCAACTGTCTGAATTTGTATTAACATCATCAAATGAGCCATTTAACAGGAAGGTCTCAGTTTTAATTTTATGTTGCTTGTGTTTGTACTGTTTTGTAGGATCACCAACCATTTGATAGAAGCCTGGTTCTAACTCCAGTCCAAATACTGAACTGGTTGCCTTTAAGCCCAACAACTGCTTAAAGGTTTGATTCAGAATGATTAAAGTGAACCTGTTGAGATATTTGCTCCTTTTTGTTCCTGATTTCTCTTTTCTTTTGTCAGTTGTAATTCACATCTTTCCTATTGTTTCTCTTAGCACCTTCATTTTTCACCCAAGCAGCCCCCCCAATCTTCATTTCCTTTCATTATTTCGTTCCCTCATTGCCTCTCTGCCCCTCCTTTGCTCCGCTGGTTTCAGATTCAGTAATAGACATCTGCAAACATGTTGAGCTTTAATTAGCTCTATCTAAATTACCCCTGGGATCAGGCTAAATCCGGAGAAGGGTGGCTCTGTCTAATTCATGGATTACAGTGTTTACTGTGGAGATTTGGTTTTAATGAACCTCCATCTTGCTAAGCAATGAAATTGCTGGCTTATTAAGTTTTAGTTGTTAATCAACAGGATGAACAGGAACATTTTCCAGTTTCAGCAGGGATGTGTCTAATTCTTGGTCCAGATTGGTTTTGTGTAATGCACAGACTAAAGTAATGTGCATTACGCAGTTATAGCTTTAATTAACCTGCATAATTTTAAATTAAACAATTTGATAAAAACTTTTGCAATCTACACTAAGCTTCTTTAAACTGTTATCTATAACACACACGTCAAAGAGCTGGGACGGATGTAAAATGTAAATAAATTAAGAATACAGTGATTTTCTAATCTAGTCAAGGTGTATTTTATTATCATTAGAACATATCAGAAGTTGAAACTGAGACATTTTACATTTCCATGGACAATAAGTGTTCTTTTGAATGTAATGACAATAGAATGTTTGTAAAACATAGTTTCATCAATGCTGCTGTGATGGATGCAGGACGTGGTGCAGAATAGTCTTTCTGAATCTTCCCTGAAAGAGACTATGTCTGGATCGCAGCAGATGTTGCTCCAGGAACTTTTCAGCATTTATGGAGCTTCACAGATGTGGAAGCTGCCCACATCTGCTCTAATGCAACCCCTTATCATCAGCAATGCAGCTTTTCTACTGTCCACTGATAACAAGCTGGATGCTTGCTCTCCTTTTTACTCTGCAGGACATACCGTCCATGCTTTCCACAAAGGATTTGACATTTTCATCCATTTTTCCACTTTGACTTTTTTTAAATGAGGACCCCAAGTTCATCAGTATTTAGTTTTGACCTTCAATCTTATTCCATACGTACAGAGATCCCCTCCATGTCTTTGTATCTTTTGCTATTCTACACTGTGGATGATCCTCCTATCAGGTCTATGATATCAGGGAGAATTCATTGGCTTTGCATTATGTCGAGGCACAGTTTATTTAAATTTTCCCACAATGTTTAAAAGAAATTTTTTGCCAACTGGGGAACTGTATTCCAGACCTGAGGGACTCTACCTCCCTGAAATGTTCTTTTCTCCCCAGACTGACCTGCTGCCAGTTTAACTAATGAGTTATCAGATGCTTTTCCAGTGCTTGTTTTATCTCCATTACCTTTTCCAGCCTTTCTTTTTTGCATTGGTCCAACTTTAGATGTGTTGCTGATGTCACATTCAATAGCATTTTATCTTTTTTTCTATACTGGGAATAAAACAGGAATTTGTGATATTTGCAAATCACATGAAATCTGTTTGCATTTATATTTGACACATAGTTCCAATTTTCTGGAACAAGAGTTGTAGATATAAGAACAATTGAGCCAGAGCTTTAAGCCAAATTTATTATTATTATTATTTGGCTTTAAAATTTATCTGTGATTATTAATTATAAATTTAAAAAAAGACCAATTTCTGATAATGTTTTTGCTTGATCTGCTCTCAGAGGGTTAATTACGAATTCAAGCCATGGAGCTTCATGACAAATCCCGCAATGACTTAATTTGTCCAGATTTGGATGGGAGTGTAATGAATGGGTGAGGGAGAAGGAAAAATAATCTGATTAAATGAGACATCAGCTCTAATTAACAGACACTTTAAATCACCTGGACAGAGGCAGAGGGGGTCCATCTGGTCATTATGAAGCAGATGGACCCACATGAGGAAGGACCGCTACAGCACAAGCACACAGATGCAGAGTCAGAGCTGCGTTTAGAAACAGCTGCTCAGGTTTAAAACGTCTGCTTGTCTCCTCCCTCCATCTTCCATCACTTCCACTGTGTCACTCCTCCTCTACACCTGCTGTCCTTCCTCCTCCTCCTCCCCGTTCTGGAGTCATTTAAATGTGACACCACACTGCTTTCTGTGTAACACCCTCACAATCTCATCGTCATCTCAGGGCTGCAGAAAATCCTGATTTTAATTGACTGTCACATGTGTCAGAGATAATTACCAGAGAGACACTTTCATTACTGTTTGGGTCAAAACTGTGATTTCTGTCTGAAGAATATGCAACAGATCAAACAGTGTAACTTGCATAGTTTTTCCCTAACCCAGACTGGCAAGGTCGTTTCTATCAATACCGTCTCGCGCTACTCAGTGCTGTTAAAAAATATGACAAAAACTGTTTATTACTTTAGTTTTTATTGAAATAGTACCATGATTTTAATGATTTTAAACACAGACAATATTTTAATTTATTTTCTAATCTTATAGTGAAAGCATTGCAACAGCAGCAACAAAATAAATGACAGGTTTTTAAAGGCTGGTGGTAAAGAAGAAAATAAGTCTAATAAAACCAGAAACGACTGAAAGAAACTTAACTGAATATCAAAAATCTACAACTGATGGCGGGTGAGACTGCTTGAAAATGGGACTTTGACCAGTCCAGTATGAGGTGATGACAGTGGACATCTGCCATTGAATTTGGTTTTTATGTTTGTTTAGAAGAGTAAAAAAGATAAAATGACAAATTCAGGAAGTATAATTAAAAAGATGCCAATACTGCAGTCAGGGATGAACAAGAGGTTGGTAACATGGAATTACTGGAAATACTCGGTTAGGTTTAGGAAATTTGGTTATGACAGGATGCTTTGGTCAGGAAGACAAAAAACAACTGAAGAGGAAGCAGTCATGAGAAGGAAACTTCAGCTTTCATCTGGTTTTCTCATTTCCCGCTTGTGGATCACAAGGACCAAACATTTTCTCCTGGAAAACGCTGAAATCTGACCGTGACTGCAGAAAGGAAATAAAAGCCAAAGCTTCAGATGACTGACGGAGGTTGAACAAGACTA
Source organism: Pseudomugil tenellus (assembly GCA_037177515.1). Taxonomy (NCBI): domain Eukaryota; kingdom Metazoa; phylum Chordata; class Actinopteri; order Atheriniformes; family Pseudomugilidae; genus Pseudomugil; species Pseudomugil tenellus. The sequence goes on along the minus strand of JBAMHX010000026.1, from coordinate 2,930,969 downwards.
TAAATGATGCCAAATCAGTTAAAATTTTCCCAGAAAAACAACAAGATATGAAGGTTTGCTCCTCTTTTCAATCAAATGTCACTGCAGAGCTTTGGGATGCGTGGAATGATTTGGGTTTCGTTGGCATCATTATGAGAAGTTACAGTCACTGGAATCAGGCAGTAAAAGCATCAAATCCCCACGATGCATAAAAATATGAGATACTCAATTTATTGGATTAGAAAATTAAAATTATTGCTCTTTGGCTTTCCGTTTTCTAACATGAATATTTTATATTTTCGGAAAAATATTGGATTGGATATTGGAAATCTATGAGTTCATCTCTGATCTGCTTGTTTATGTTAATGCAGCTGATAAACAGAACCTGCTGCCAGAACACGATAAGAACTCAAACTAAAAACAAGACAACAGTTTTGTGCTTAAAAAATGAAAATATCAATGTATGAAGAAGGGATTTTCACTGTTACAGATTCACATTTCCCACCATATTTCTATTATGATTCCTATTCATAGTCTGGGGTAGCTGAAGCCTAACTGGACCGAGGACAGGTCACCAGTCGTCCACAGGGCCAACCAGTGACTCCTAAGGACAATTTCTAATGACGAATCAACCTTTGGAGGGTAAGAAGAAGCGAAGTATGCAGAGAGAACCCACACTAACACACGGAACACATGTAAACTCCACATAGAAAGGCTACTCAAACTGAGGCTTGAACCAGCGAGCTTCTCGCTGTGGGGCTGGAGTGCTAACCACTGTTCCACTGTGCAGCTCACATTCACACTGTTGTGATCCCTTTTTCTAAAACTTTTGTAATTTCGACAGTATTAGGGCCAGATTTACTAAAGGTTTGCGTGTAATAAAACACGTGCAAACCCACTGCACAGGCTAAAAAAAAGTACAAACTGATCTACTAAAAGTAAAAGGGTTTGCTTCTTCCAAAGGTGCAAAATTGCGCATCCTCCTCGAGTTAGTACGTTTACCTCAATGAATATGTAAATTGTGGTATTCACACACAACTTTGAGTGGAGTGGGAGGAGAACAAGTAAATATATGATTTTAGCACACGCAAAGCGATTTATCAAACCTGAAAGTCATTTCGCTGATAGCAACTGTGTCAATATTTAGCACGTATCAAAAGGGCATGCAAACGAGTTCAATGCGTAATTGCGCACACATGGTTGCAGTGATTGTTGCAAGATGAAGACATAGAAATAATCAAAGACAACGAAAAGAACGCATATTTCCTCCTCGTGTTATAATGTTTGGAATAAGAGAGGAACTTATTATTATAACATATCGCCTATCCAGCCTTGCTGTTTTGGAGCTGTTGGAGGAACTCAGCACAGATTTTGAAGCCAGACACAAGAAGGAGTCATGCATACCTGCAATA
>JBAMHX010000026.1:2910345-2925757 GCA_037177515.1 Pseudomugil tenellus | reverse complement strand
AACCGAAAACACACATTTGTTGAATGTGTAGTGCGTTCCTTTGAGCTGCTGTCAGATTTATTTGCTGTAGCTCTTTGCACATTTTATTGGCTTCTTCCACCAACACCTCTAATTCCATCGGATCAAACTTGTATTTTCGCTTGTGGTTTTATAAAGTTGTCATCATGAAAACCATGGCACACGCTAAATCCTCATTTAAATAGACGTGTCTCCAACACTTTGCACCCTCTGTCATTTGCATGAGCAATCTTAATAGATCCCGTACTAATCTGGGCCCCGCCTCACACGCTAAATTCTAGATGCCACACGCTAATTAATACATGCAAAATGAGATCTTGGTAAATTCGGACCTTAGTGTCTTTTCTCCCCTTTCTGCAGGTCTTCCTGGATAAAAGTTGCTACTGCATGATCATCTGTCTGTCCTGTCCTCTCCACCCAGCCAGTCAAGGCAAATGGTTCTACCGGAGGTTTCTCCTTTCTGTTACAAGGGAATTTTCCTTTCCACTGTCGCCTCATGCAGCTTAGGATGGGAGATTGGATCTACGTCAACCTCTGATGAATCTGTTGGTTTTCCTTAGCGAGGCTCTTTATTATGAAGTAGCTTGAATTGATGTGTGTAAAACATCCCAATACAACGTTGTTGTAAAGCGGTGACGTACAAATAAAGCTGAACTAAACTAAATGTCTAACTTTTATACTTTTTGTATAACTTCAAATCCAGCCATTTGATTGGACTAGAGTCCTACACTGGACACTGAAAAAGTTCCTCCCCAGCTTGCACCAGTATGCAGAGTCCGGCAAGCGGGTTCTTCAACATCTGCCAAACTATGGCACATGTCCTTCACCTTTTCTGCCAAGTTTCGGAGAAAGAGGCTGCGACTTTTGTTACGTTTACCTTTTATACCTTGAGTAAATTAGCATGTCTGATTGGCAGATGCTACCTGGTTCACCAGGTTGCACTGGACTGCAGTGTCCGGTAGATACAAGAACGCAGACATATCTGCTAACTGGTGTACTTGTGAAACTGGGAGAGGACTCACACCATCTACTGACCATTTCAACAGCTTCTGCTTATTTCTGCGTACTTTTCACCACTTAAGTTTTCTTAAAAGCTTTTCTGCATTTCACTTCAATCATTTTGCATATTTATGTTTACACTTGTTGCTAGTTAGAAGTAAACCTTGCTCCTAAAAGTGAAAATTAGTTTTGAATAAAACAAAGACGCATTAAAGTAAAAGATGTCCAATAATGACATTTGTGTTTTGTGCTGGTTTGAGATAAAGTTGCATGTAGTTTAACTCATTATAGCTCTTCTGATCTACCAAACTGCATTGTTTTCAGATTATAACCAAACCAGTGTTAAACATCTGAGTGTTCTTGTGTTGAAAAACATGTTTTTTCATTTCAATATAAGACAGCTTCTCATTACACATGCACAAACCAAGAGTAATTACACATAAAAAATTAATTAGTTGGGCAGAGCCCCTGAGAGGATGAATGAACTTTTAAGCACATGAGATTAAGAGGAAGACTTTCATCATGCCTGAAATGTAAGATCAAAAACTACAGTAACAGCTATATCCAATCATCTGTTGAAATGTCCTTTTTGATTCATTTACAGCAAATTATCTCACGTTTTCTCATTTAATTCAGCCAGTAAAAATTATGTGTTGCTTTGTAGCTAAAAGCATCGTTGCTGCTCATTTTAATCATGCATATTGCTCATGATCGTGGTGAATGAGGTTGAGGAGGCAGCACAGGAGAGCAGACCCAGCATCCTGATTTGTAACAACTTCAGAAGTCCTCCTGGAGGATACTGAGTTACTCCCAGGACATAATGGATATTTAATCCCTGAGAAGTATTCTGGATCTGCTGAACCTCTGTGTACAACCTTTCCTTAAAGCCCTGCTTTCTCTAACTGCCCCACCGCTAATGTGGTACGACACATTTGGCCTGTTGCTTACCTTTGCATACAAATCATAGACGGTTTATAGATGGATGGAGCCTCCCAGCAGGTTTCCACAGAGCAAAAGTGAAGCTTGTTTGACCCAGAAAATATAAAAACGGTCAAAGAGGTGGAGCTGAGAAGGGAGTTAACTAAGGGCTAACTGAGCTAACCCTGATCTAAGAGCTAACCAGCTAACGGAGATCATTGGGCTAAAACTAAGGCATGCTGTTAGCCTTTAAAAAACCATGTTGATGTTTCATCAATTATTGGGTAACTGTCGATCAAAAGTCATTATTATGTAGAATTTCAAGATATAATAATGTCTAAACAAATTACTTAGAACATAACTCACTCCCCTCACAGTTGTCTTGATCTATTGAACCTAAAATGTTTTGTACTAGGCTGTAAACACATTTATTTATGCGGTGAAGTTGGTCTTTTTTAACATTGGATTCTGTGGAGATTTGTTCTGTTTTTGTCACATCTGCATTAGTTTCACTTTTTTTCCAGCAGAGGTTGCTGCTTGGTACAAATCTTGTACAAAAACTTGATGTAATTGAGGGGAAGGGAGGGTCTAACCCAATCAGCCTTTTACCACCTGAAGATGAATGTGATGAATAAGGAGGCTGATGGCTCAACAGGAGAAAGAAAAACTCATTTATGCATCTGCTTTCAGAACACCTGACGACTACAGTTTTTACGATTCTCTCTCACACAGCAAAAACAAGCAAAAACAAACTGGAACTAATCCCAAATGCTGCTGCTTTGCCCTCACAAAGAGAAAAAGATTTCAGTCTGATTCTCAGATCTGAGAACGGTTTCCTGAGAAACAATAATATGTAAAAAATGTTTCTGCTGGTCTACAAAGCGTGAAATGGTTCCAGTTCAAAATGTACTTCTGATCATGAATCTTTTTATGGTCCTAATACCTGCATCTGAAACCCAGATTACATTTCAGCATAATAAATATAACCATTTTAACTTAATTTAGTTATTTCATGATTTCTGTAAATGGTGTCTTAAACTTAAGTTTCTGATCATTCATTGTGATAATGATTAATGATAACTGAGTCATGATCCTGTCAGAGGGGATAGAGCTCTTCACATCAATGCATCAGGACTCCAAAGACTCATTAAAAATGGGATTTAACCTCTTATGAATTGTACCGTGAAGGAGCAGACGGAGCCACCGCAGATTCTAGTCAGTCTCGCATCAGGGCAAGAAATGATTCTGGCTGCTGTCACTAAATGTCACTTTACTTTTGTGCTTGTTGCAGGTTTGGACGAAGTCTGACAGAATCTATGCAAAGATGCACAACTAAAAGATGTCTCCAAGTTGCATATAAATATCAAGTTACTTACGGTTTCATCAGTGTGACTGTAGTGTTGAGTAAGACAGCTGACATGTGACCAGTGAAAGAGAAAAACCAACAAAGACAAAGAAGATAACAAGGACATGAAATGTAGAGATGGTCACCATATTGTAATTTTCTCTCTTTTCTTTAGTAGAACAAGCTTTTTGGGTGGTGCTTTACCACTGCAAACCTGTGTCAAAAGGCAGATGTGGGCTCTAAACTCAGCATTGCCCGTTGGTAGATGATCTGACTTAACCATGGCAACGCAAAGACATATTGGCGTCTGAGAATGGAGACGTTTGAGACAGATGTAAGGTACGTTGAGAATTCCTACCAAATGGTTTGAAATAAAGACTAACGATCATGTTGATATAACTTTACTGGTTTACTTTGAGCAGGTGTCAAGTGGTCAAGTGGTTTAAACTTACAGGTTTATACATTTCTAGTAAACTCAGCTAATCCTGCACTGTAGTGTTGAAAAACCACCAGTAAACCTCCAATGTGCTCCAAAAACTACATCAGATCTTAAAACCAATTAGTTTGATTTAAATTTATGGACAATGAACTTCCTGTTTATATCTATTAGTTGTGTGTGTGTTTCTTTTCCTTGTGACCACAAGTGAGGGCAGGAATCTACCGTTAACCATTATTTCTGCTTAAATCTTTAACCGAATCAGCCTCTTATGTTGGATGCCAGTTGATTTAAATGAATCTGAAAAGGTGAAGAGGAGACATAACCAACCCTGATTGTATCTGAAGTGATGATTACTGAAACAATCCACTGCATTATCTCTCTTTGTACTATTTCTATTCTCTGTTTTGGTCTGAACCCTGCAGCACCATGACACACTGCTGATAGAAAACAGGTTTTTGTCTTCTTAAATGGAAAACCTGCACTAAAAAGGCATTATTTCATCAGTAGCGGCCCACTTTATCACCACTATGCTTGTTATTGAAATTTGCCTGTTGCTATTAAAGCATCCAGTAGTTGAAGGAACATGGATTTAAAGAAATGCCATGTCGCTCTGAAACAGACTGTGGGTGCTGGAAGATGATAAGGTGTTTCTGGTGTAAAACCAACGCTATTCAAAGTAAATAATTGCGTAATTCTGAAAAAACAAAGGAATGTGTTTGCTTTCATTTAGGTTTGTTGGGGAATTTTGGTCCTTCAAGGCGGGGGGCGGTGGGGGAGGATGGGGGAATTATTTTCTTGCAAATCGTAACTTCAGTTTAATTTCACTGTGTTTTGAGCTGAATCGGTCTGTGCAACAAATTTGTTTGCTACTGTGAAGCAAATAACATAAAACAGCTCAGGATTCAGAGCCTTTATCTTTTTTAACAGCAGGATAACAGGTTCAGAGAAGGAAGAAGCAGATATCGACTCATGCGAGAGAAGGGAGGTGGCGGAGTTCAGGAGCAGAGCTCCCAGTCAGGACTTCCTCCTCCTCAGCAGCCAGTTTTAACTCTTCTCATCTGTACGCTGTACATCAAAGTGTATTGTAAGTTATGTAAAAAGGTGTACATGCAGAGAAACAAAGGTTGGCAGGAACACAGAGATATCTGCAGGAAAAAACACAACTTCAAGACATTCAGAGCAGCTCAGAGGAGGAATATTCCTACCTTCATTTAAATTATTTATCCTCAAAATCTGGCAGGTTGAAGCAATAAAAGCATTTTATGGTAACACTTTTGTTTAAAAAAAAACAAAAAACGTGTGCTTTCCTTTTGTAGTGTCAAAAAATGTAATTTCCTGAGTTTTTAAATTAATTATTAAATTATTATGTTGAGTTTATTGTATGTTTTATCAGTTTTGAGACTTGATTGTTGAATAATGAAATTAATGAAATTGTCATATTTGTTTTACTTTGTAACACTGAAAATAAGTGTTTAATCAATGGTCCTATTTGTACATTTTTGTATGTAGTACTTGAAATGTCTGATCTGATGTTGGCAAACTTTTAATGAGTGATGTTCTACATTGTGAGAAGTTTCAATAAATACTGATGCAATAATAATAAATGAGTAGTAAGGGCTTTGTATCTATCTGCAGTAATAAATTCCTACATATTTAACTGCTTTAGGATGTTGATTGAAGGGTATTTCTAAATTTTATAGATTATTTACTAATAGATTTACTAACCATTAGTACATGCCTTAACACTGTAAGCACACTTAGTTATGATTGGTTTGTAAATGACACAATATCACATTTTGAAAATCTGAATCCCTATCGAACAGTATGAAATTACAATAATTCACACACTGTAGATGAGCTTATTAATGAAGAGTAAAACATTTATAAATGTGTTTATAACATATTTACTAATGAGTATTAACATAAAAATGTTACTTATAAATTAATAATCCAGGGTTTATTAAGTTATCTTATAAATGATGAGTAAAACATGTACAACTGTGCTTATAAACCACATACTAAAAATGCTATGTAAATGATTAATTCAATAATTTAATCATTTAAAAATGCTTAACCAAAGCTTTTTAGTGTGTAGTTAAATAAAGTGTTACCCATTTTATCAGTAAGAGGAGATGGGAGGGTTCTAGTCTATCACACCACAAAAAGATTTATTTTGTTTAGGTTTTTTTAATTGTGTTGTAGGACTTTGTTTGGGATAAAAACTGTTTGTTTCTTTTGATTAGTTGACATTTACTAAACTGCACATAAAACCAACAAAAAATTAGTAAGCTAAAAATGCTTTATTAAGATTACAGGAATTGCTTCAGAAGACTTTTAGTAGTTTATATATAAACTCAATGAGTTCTCTGACTGGTCCATGATTCTGGATATGGATTGAACGTCGTTTTCCTTTAGAACTGCCGCAGTTCTAGGATTCATAGATCAATTAAGGTGTTCGAAACATCGTTTAGAGATTTTGCCCCATTTACACATAAAGGATCACACAGTTGCTACATATCCATGATGAGAACCCCCCGTTCCACCACATTCATGATGGGAAAGGCAAGTTAGTTGAGGAATATGCAAAAAGTTTATTCTTACAGTTGGAAAAAGATGTTTCCTATAGTAACTATTTCCACTAACTGTCCTTGGTCAGACAGTGATAGTTTTACTTTTTCTAAGGTAAATTATTTTAAAGGTTATATTGTAAAAACTTCAAACAAAAGTGATCAAAAATGGCCAATTATACCCCCACACCCGGGGGTTAAAATAGAACCACCCTTTCTGTCCGTATGGTTTATAATGTGGATTTGGTTCAGACTTTATAGACAGAATTTGAAGAACCACACTGTTTCTACTCTGGTGGTTTTACAGCAGCGTTTCTGCTTCTTTGCAGATGATGTGTTTCCGTTCACTTCTCTTCCAGCTAGGACTCGAGTAGCCGACGGAATTGAATCAGCAGGGATAAACCAGCAGAGGCAACTGCTGAGAAGTTAAACTGCTCAGACTCAGAATATTTATGGATTTGTTAGAAACAGCATTAGGAAAATATTCTGATGAGCAGTTATCATGCAGGTGGGCTCTCGGGTAAGGAAGTTCTTTTACTGAGCAGTTTTCTTTCTGATCGAACTGGAAATATGAATAAAATGAGTCAGATCTTGTTCAGCTGCTTTGAGAAACACTAAATATAACAATGGTGATAACACAAATTATATGTAAAAAAAAAAACCTGTCCGTCATTTTTTCTACAATTGACCTGATCATTTGTTTGTATCTCCTCAAAACAGCAGATATTCAAAAACACGACTCGGATTGGAGCACTGCACCTGAAGGTCTCTACGGTGAATTAAACAGTTAGTATTCATGTGGAAAATGAAAGTTTTAAAAGGATCGATTCAACCAAATTATTCACAAAAAGCTGCTTTTCTGTTTCTGTGCAGTGTCATCAAACACAGCTTCAGTTTGATGTTGTTACCAGCCCACCACAATGAAACACAATGGTGTTTTGTTTGCAAGGCTCAACGCCTTCACAAAAAGTGTCCCAGTTACTCAGAATAATCCTCAGACCTTTGTCAACACTTTCCATTAGGAATATTTCCTGCCAGAGAAGCCCTCTCCTTCCGAATGGAGGAAAAAAAAATGAAATGATTTTATATCTGCTCTCTGTTTATCTCCAGAAACAGATTGGTTTTGTTCTTAAATTTGAGTTTTCTACTGACTACCTCAGCTGTACTCTGTCAGGAGATTCCTTTTTTCACGATTTACTCTTTAGAAAAAAAATGAATACTTATCTGACTTCAGCCTTGAGCTCTAAATCTGCCTCACCTGAAACTGTCAGAGGAAAGAAAACTGAAATTTCATGAGATGCTGTGCAAGTGAAACAGCTTCATGTAGTACTAGAAATTTTATTTCCTGTATGTTCAAAGGAGCAGACTGTTGAGCTATTTGACTTACGAGTGCAGCCCACAGAGAATCTGTTGGATTAAACAAGTCGGAGAAACATTGCCTTGAGTGGTTGATGTAATCACCTACATGTTCTGAAAGTTCAGATGAGCATCAGAATGAGGAAGAAAATGAATCTAAGTGTTTTTCAACGTGGCATGATTGTTTGTTTTAGTATTTACTGTGATTTTCACACATAACCAACATTTACAGAGAAAATCCAGAAGAGAAAACATGCAGTTGTGTATTTTAGAGGTCAGAGTAGAATGAACAGACTAGTTAGAGATGATAGAAAGTCAACAGGAAGTCCAATAAGCTCTGCTTCCTACAAAGATAGGCAGAATATTATCTCTGATAGCCCCCCACAGGCCTCTAGTCACATATCTCACTCCTACAAAGAGGTTTTGAGATGTGGTGGAACGGGAGGTTCTCACACCAGATGTGCATGTGTGTGATGTTTCATGTCAACATAGAGACAAATCTCTGAGGAATTTTTCCAACACCTTGTTGGGTCATCATATCAACATTTAATTCAGCTCTGCGGGAGAAAAAGGGTCCAATCTGGTTCTAAAAGGCGAACCCAATATGTTCTTACAGTCGTAGCTGCAGCAGCTGCTTTGGCTCCTCACACTTTCACCTTCTCATCATGTCCACCGTTAAAATACAGTTCAGTGGTATCTAAAAACGTCAAAAAACGGACAAGACCAGTTGTTTTTTAAAAATAAAATAAAAAAAACAGAGAAAAGCGTTTTTAAATAGGTTAAAGATGTCTGTCCTAGCTGCCCTAACAATAACTGAAATCTAAAGGTATAAGTCTTTTCTTGTTTGTTGGAAAGTTTTTGACATTTAAGACAGGTTGACTCAGACTGGGTTTCCACGGAAACACTGGTGAGAATGTTAAAATGCAGAAAAGTGTTGAAGAAGATGAAAGATAAGATTAGAAAAGATTTAACATGAGACTTTGTGTTGATTCTCCGTCAGCTGACTCTCTTCCAACTCACCATGTTCCACTTTGGGAAGAGGAAGTCTGTCCCGACGTACTCGAAGAAATGAGCGAAACCTTCTTTTAGCCAGACGTCCTCCCACCAGACAGGAGTCACCAGATCGCCGAACCACTGAAAGAAAGAAGAAATTATTTGTTTTGACTTATGCTGAATCCTTTCCACCTGTTTGCACCCATGAGCTTTTTTTCTTCATATTTCCATCATATCTCCATTTCCACATCCGTTAAAGACACAGAGGAAGTTGTCATATCGGGTTATTTTAAACAACTCCCAAAAGATGAACTGAAATCACAAAAAAAATGCAATTCTTTAGGGAGCTGATTCAAAGTCATTGCAAATAATGTGGGGCTGAAACATCTGGAAGGAAATGTCAGTGGACCAGAACTGAGCTGGTCTGATAAGTTCCAGTGAATTACTGATATTTTTATGCCCTGAAAATGATGCCTGGAGTTCATCTTGACTTAAAGGATCATTCGGTATGTAGATGGTGTACAAATAATTAATTAGTACTCAGAGGTGTCAAATAATGAAGTACATTGACTTTGTTAACTTGGGTTTTGCAACAGGGAAAGGCTGAACACTTCAGGACTTCTGCCCACCACTGCTGTACATCCTACAAACTCAGCAGCTCCATCTGATCCGATTTTGCTGATGCAACTCCTGGTGCGCCTCTAATAAACACTGGACAAACCAGTATGGAAACAATAATGCTCAGAATAAAGGCGAGGTTTTGTTCAGGTTTCCCTTTGACTCAATGTCTGAGATGAGTCAGACAAAAGTGGTACAATACCTCTGGAGGACGTCTCGTACCACAAATTCTTAATACTGTGCTTTAATAGGTACAAACTGCAACGGTACAAATAACTCAACACTTTTGAGAAGACAAATGCAGTACTTTTCAGGGTACCATAATCAGTAAACAATCTAAACGTGCATGCAAGTGAATGAAGAGCGCTTCAGCATATGTTCTAAACTCTGCTTCCTATTTTATTGTTTGAACGTCCACATAATGACAAAACTGCATTTATTTTATAAAAAATAAACTTGTTTTCTAATTAATGTGTTTTATTTTTACTTATCTAACACCTGTCATAATCACAATAGAAAACCTTGGAGTTTTATAACGCTCTTAGCACAGGGTTGCCCTTGGCAACAAGCCCAAATGTTTTTTTTCTTCTTAAAAAATAAAAAGTCATGCCATAGAGGGTTAAAACATGACAGTGCATCACTGTAATATGTCTCTTACCCCTCAGACCTGGAGGCAAACATATTATCAAAGAAGACATCTTAAATATTTCACTTGTCATGAGACATGATCAAAAGAAGACGAGGAGGAAGAATCCAAACAGGACTACTGGTAAAAAAAAAAGGGGGAAACTTCATTCTGAAAAAAACCCTGAATGTTCTGCAACAGCAGGATTCACCCAAAACTCAATTTTTGCTATTTACTGTAAACTGCATGTAGAAGTTGAATCCTTTTAATCCCAGTCGGCATGGAGACGTGATGTTTTCAGCCTCACTTGTCAGATTATGAGGCTAAAATGATGTAAAATGCATTCATAGATAAAAAGCAGCACAAAGACCAGAAGAAGAAAACAGGATTTATCACGAGCAGAACTTAAATAACACACAGATCATTAGTGACCAAACATTTTCTCATCTGCACATCATCAAGTCTTTCTGGAGAAGAAATATTGACATTGAAACAAACGCACAACAGAATTTTACATATTTACATGTTTTCCTCATAAACACTTATTTATACGTCTATTTACCCACTATCGTCACAACAACTAAAACAACTAAAACTCAGCTGCATTAGAAACATCTTCCTGGCTTTATCTAAGCATAAAGGATCATTTTCTTTCTTGTGGTTCATCTTTATTGATCCTGATGGGACATTACCACCAATAATAAGGTTTCTGATTGGTGGAAAGTTTGCAATTATGATGGAAATTACTTCATCATAATTGCCACTCAAAATAGACGTGGAATCAATGTTATAAATGAAAAAATTAAACCAGTTAAAGGTTAAGTTAAATGAATCGGCAAAAAATATTTTTGATACTAAATAAAAGAATCAAACAGGAATCAGGCAAAAATAAACTGCTTCAGATTATCTAGAATGACAGATATAATACATTTCTGCATACTTATATCGTATATTATATCATTCCTGCAAGCAACCATCATCCTCGGGAACAGGAAAATATATTACTATCGTTTTGATTTTAAGTTACAAACAAGCTACTGCAACAATGTCATTAGTGTGTTATTTATAAAGTAGTTTTGACCACATTAAATCTGCGGTCAAGTCCAGCTTTTATCATTTGAGGCGGATATCTACGGTCAAGGCATTTCTTTCCAAACATCACCTTGAGATTTTACTCCATGCTTTTATCACCACTCGTTTAGATTGTAATACACTTTATGCCGGGTTGAGTCAGACATCGCTGGCGCGTCTGCAGCTGGTACAAAATGCTGCAGCTCGCCTTTTAACTGGGGCCAAACAACGCGAGCACATCACTCCCATTTTAACATCACTTCACTGGCTCTCTGTACATTTTAGGATTGTTTTTGGAAGTATTTTAATTGTTTTTAAAGGTATTCATGGCCTTGCCTCACAGTATCTGTCCGACCTGATTCAGCCCTACAGTCCCACAGAATCTCTCTGGTTGGCAGATCAGTTCTTATTAGTTGTGCCTAAAACAAAGAGAAAGATGAGACGGGATTGAACTTTTTCAGTAGCTGCCCCAAAGCTCTGGAATAGGCTGCCTTTCAATGTGAGGCAGGCAGTTTTTAAATTATCTCTTACAACACCTCTTCTCTTTGGCTTTTAACTCAGTATGAGATGTTGGCTTTTATGGTATTGTTCTATTTTCTTTTATGGTTTTATTTGCTTTTATTGTTTGCCTTCTTTTATTTTATTTTATCTCTTTTATTCCTTTTTAATTTTTTTTGCTTCTTTTATTGTTTTAACTGTTGCAAATGTGTACAGGTCAACACTCCTGGTTTTAAAGTTCTCTATAAATAAAGTTGAGTTCATTTCACATTCATCCCAAAAAGTGTCTTTTTAGAGTGTATTGTGTATTTTAAAATGAGTAAAACGAAAGGATTTTCATCTTTGTGTTTAAATAAGGCTTAGAAGAAACATTTGGGGTTTTTTTTGTTTTTTTTATTGTTTGGTTGTATTGCTTTTTGTATGAGGAAATACCACATTTCAAGGAATAAAACATATTAAATGATGCTTTGATATGAAAATCAATTCAAGGCTTTTGCAATTTGTTAATTAATAAATTGAGAGAATTTTTCTGAGAAGCAAATAGAAGTGATAACTTTTACACACAAAACAAACTTGTGTGTAGACAAATCCCCCCCCCACACACACACACACACAAACACACACACCCTCGTGTTATTCCCGAAGGAGCATCTTGGCCTCCCTCCCTGTCCTGACTCCACACCAACAGGCAGGTTTACTCATCAGCACACAGACAGGCAATCAGCAAAGCTCCTCCAAAGCCTGAAGAAAGCTGTGGCGGCTTTTTGCCGCTCATTCATGACGCACAGCGCCGCCTGATTGGCCAGCCGCGCCAGGATAAACCTGAGGTGAGGTTTAATAATAGCTACGCAACCTGAAAATATGGAACTTTACTGATAGTGAAGAGTAAACCATGTGGGTTTGTGGCTGTTTCCTGGCAACGCAGCTCGAATGGAAATGTTTGGGAAGGCGCATGTGTCCCAGCAGCTCGACTCCGAGTCAGAGTGCTGCCTTTAAACCCTTTGCTGCACCCAGGACGGCTGAAGGTCTTAACAAGATGAAGAAAAAGAAAAGAATTGTAACTCTAAATCATCTTTAAAAGCCTGTTAAAACCTCTGCCTGCAGGAAGAAAACTCCACACCGACTGTTTCTGTACATATTTGGCAGAATTAAGTGTCCAGCTGATCAAATCCCGTACAGGAGAGGAGGGAGATGCTGGGCTCATGCTTAGTGTTTGGATCATTTTCCTGCTGTAATGGCAGGTCTCAGACCAGAAGCAAACTCAGCCAGCTGGAGCAAAACAGGCAGTTCCTAAGAGCCCCAAAGAGATCTGACAAGTTTTATAGAAAGTCTAGAGGACAGAGAGGATGCTCTTCTCAGCCGCTCCTGATACTTTCTATTTAATTAGTGACTCATTTTGATTAATTTTATTTAATTTCTGCAGCATTTCCATCACAGCTTTTCACTAACTAAGTTGATCTGGTCACAAGACCCTCCACACAATGTTTGGGGGGCTACACACACATTTTGACACACACATGCACAGCCTCTGTAGAGAACTGCTATCATCAGCATTTACGTTGCAGATGACTATCCATTAACTCATCCTGCACACCAGCCTATCAGCAGTAAGATCACATCAATACTAACTATTAACTTCACTTCTGCTTCTTCAATGTTAGAGAAACAGAGAAGTGACATATGCCTGCTCTGACTGCGTTTGACTGCGTTGTCATTGCCATGGGGACTGTGATAGTTTGCATAGTTGGTGGGCCTGAATTGCAGCAGTATGATTTGGGTTTGGACCCTAATCTAGTTGGTTCCCATGGTGACAAAGATGTGGACGGACTCCAATAGGTTATTGTTTCCACACCTGCTTCACAGTTGAGATCATATTTATTTTACAGTGGGTTGGAAGGTCAAGGGGTGCGGCTATGTTTGTTTGTTTACTCTGTTTTGAAGGAATCACTGCCATTCATGTAATTTGTGTGAATAAATTGATTGGGTGGGAATAATTTCAGCATTTTTACAGCTGCACTGGGACATACATTTGAAAAACCCAAAGTTTCCACCAGCAAGTTGACACAGTATACAAATCATATAATACACAATAATATGAAGTCAATTTTCTCTCCATAGATAACGGTTTATACATCCTGAAAGTATATGGACTAAGATTGTCCAACCAGGTGATATTTGGCTCATCAGACGGTGGATCAGCTCCCTGAATTGAAGCTACACTCCAAAAGACCAACACAACTGATGAGATGCAGAACCTCCTTAATGGACCTTGATGAGGGTCATTTTAATTTGCAGATATGCCGAGATGTTGACAATAAGAAGTAAAAACCAGTGTGTTGACTGCAAACCTGCAGAAATGTTACAAATGTTGGGAAGTGTAACCTTTACAAAGGCCAGGAGGTGTGTTGCTATTTCAGTAGAAAAAATGCCTGCAGGCAGATAGTAAGTGAATATTTAACAGCTGCAGACATGCTGATAAAACAAACTGCTCTTCAGTGGGGTTACGACAGGTTAACTGAAATAAGGTCATGCTCTTAATAATAGCCCAATTATTGTCACTTCCTGTTTGTTTGGAGAAAGATGGACTCGTTATTGTTAGTACAACCTTTTTGCCATTTTTCTGTGATATATTTTCGTTTTGGAGAGGCTCACATGCAATAGGATTTGTTTAGGAGCCATTACTTTGTTTTACAACATGTGCGCAGCAGTGAGTTAAGCATACTGTTTGACAGGCTTTGTCTTAGCAAGTCCTCAGGAAGGCTTTGTTTGTGAAATCAAGGTGTTAATAGGTTTTAATTCTCTAGATATATTAGATATTGTTCTATTTTTCAGAAGAATGGAAATGCTTCGATGGTTATGTAGTGGCCCTTTCCAGCATATCAATGCCAGAGAATGGTGGCTAAAGGACTGAAAACAGTAGTTGTTGGCAAGTTTTGCCATTACAACATGCTTTTTATGTGTAGACATTGGGTTTCTGCTTGTCTTTTTGTTATTGCTCAATTGTATCTTACTATGTATTTCAAATATTGTGAGTTTTTTTTTATTCCTTTGTTATCTTTAGTTTTCCACATTGGGCCATTTTGTTTTACTATGAATAATTTTTCTCCTGTTTAAATAGTTCAAAGGTTTGTAACTTTGGGATAAGTAACTTTGTTGTTAAGTAAATTAATCTCTTTTTGTTTGTCAAAGTTAGAATAAACTAGATTTAAAACTTAAAGACAGACAAAACCAGCAGACAACCTCTCACTGTAATTTTGTTGTCATGTCCATTGATGGCAAACAATGTTTGGCCTGTATGTGGCCCAATCTGAGTTTTCTGCCATTTTGACTCAACCGACAGCCAACACATAGAGAAAGTGAAGCAAAATACTATTTCCATTAGCCTTCAGGTGAGAAGCACCTATCAATATTTATGTTATTATGTCCACTGACATTTTAGCATCATGCCTATATTCAGATGCAATATAATTTTTCTTTAGATTACTCAGTCACATTAGATTAACAAGCGATAAAACTAAGCACAAGTTAAGTGAGGACCAACGCAACAAGTGGATATAATGCTCCGATAAGCCATTCTCTGTGATGTCACATTGCCATGTTAAATGTTGAAAAGCAGCTAGCTGCTGCTGCTCATCAAGGATTGCGCTAGAAGATTTCACACCTTCCAACCAGTTTAGCACTGATATGCTTATGTAGCCTGTGTATTGCTACTCAAAAACTCTTTGTTGGAAAAAAAACACTAACAGAAGACTAAATTCTCTCCAGGAGAGAAGAGACAAGACCCAGAGAATTTTGGTACCAATTATTTGTATTTTGTTTGGAAATGGGGGGAAAAAATAAGAAAAAAAATAACAATGAGAAACAAACAGACAACAAGTCTGATGTCAATCCCCGCCCCCCACCAGTCCTTGCTTTCCTTTTTCCCAGGAAAGATAATATGATGATCCTTAGATCATTACTCGAGC
>JBAMHX010000026.1:2897438-2910245 GCA_037177515.1 Pseudomugil tenellus | reverse complement strand
AACCCGATTGCTTCTACTGCCATCTAAACTGACCCCGGATATAAACCCGAGCAGACGCGCTCATAGGCGGAAAATGCCGAAGTGACGTAACGTACTTAATGGCTTTCCAAAATAAGGCAAATCCAGGTTACACTTAGGTCAGAATTTATTCACTGGGCTTGTTGGTGCTCAAGACCTGCATGATTATCCAAAATCCTGGTTTACAAAACTCCAACACAGCCAAATGATGGAGATTTTGTTTCTACGTTTAGCTTACAACATTTACAACTACAATAATTTAAAAGATGCAGAATTAAACATTTAAAAGTCTTTGGTAGGTTAAAAATATTTGGTGGCAGGATGAGAATCAGACCTCAGTCTATGGAAAACAAAGTATTTCCTCTTCATGACAAATGTGCATAAAGAGAGAGCAGATGCAGATAACCTTAATGCAACATAAGAATTTGGGATATTAAAGCTAGTTCTAGGAAACATTACAGTTATTGTACATGAAGAGCCATATCTCATCATTTACACAGCATTAAAGGAGTGTTTTTTAAATCATTTGTTGATTGACACCAATAATTCCTGACTACACAACCATGATTGGTTTCCCTTTGATTGCAACAACACATTTATCTTGTTGTTCAGGGTCAGCAGGTGGTCTGGAAAATGAAATAAATGAAACATTACAGATTACATAGAAACATTACATGTATACGTATGTTTGACTTGACAAACTAGCTGCAGCAGTGGAGCCAGTAGCAGTACGCCTGCTTCGTTTTAACTTTTACCACCCATAAACATTTATTGACAAAAGCAGTGAATGTATTATGGTCCATAATAAGTAGAAAAAAATGTCTTTAACACATAAATGAACAGTTGAAACAAACATTTCATTTCTGTCTAACAGAAAATCTTTCTACTGTACTTTCTACTTCTAACATTCCAACTGTAAAGATGTTCTTCAGTCATCAGTTATGCTTCAGTTGCAATGCAACCTAGTTAGTCATGTCAGGCCCAACTTCAGACCTTTGGAGCCTCATCTGGATTCCTGAACACAATTAAAAGTCACCCAGCTTAGATCCAAATGTGTTTGCTATTCAGTAGCTCATGTTCTTCTCTCTCTGAATGAACAATGATCTACCTTTTGTCTTCAATGACCATTTGCATTTTAAAGAAGTCTTTATTAAAGGATCGGAAACGATCGGAGTCCAAATTGGCCTGTTTTATCTGAAACAAAAGGATTTTGAAGCCGTTGGAAAGGCTGCGCCCTCAGTTCCAGTTTTGGCTATTAGATTTCCATCTGTGTGATCCGTAATGCATTGAAAGGAGGATACTTGACATGTTTTCATGCTTCTTTAAAGCAAAGGTTTGCACAGGTTAGGTAACCAGAATGATGTTCCTACCAGTCAGAGAAGAGGAGACATTGTGGAAAAGAGGTAAAACTTCAGAATGGGTGAATATGATCTGAAATGAAAAAGACAAATAGAGTGTGGACGGGTGTGTGTAATGGGGTGGAGGCCTCGTTCCATCACTATGGTCTTCATCTTCACAACATCCTGACAGAGAACCAAGACTGTAGAGACTGTTGATCTATTTTTAAAAGAAGGCCTTTCTTTTCTCTTTAGCTTGGCTTTTTACGAAATCTCTGTGGTTATTTATTCATTCTTTTCCGTGTGATTATTCTGAGTTTCATTTGATTTTTGTGTGAGCTTATTAATAATTTTAACACAAGTGTTTTCCTCATGGGGAGCCACCACACCAGGCCCTTTGCTTGCCTGGTCTGCAGGTAGTTGCAGCAATTGGTCCATTAGGGGGGTCCTGCACCGCAGTCCTACGACTATGATGGGGACAAAGATGGTACCTAAAGTGATGGGACGGAGCCTCCATGATGTCAGTCATAGGTTTCTGAAGACCTGAACTGAAACTCGGTAGGTGGTTACCACCGTTGTCATCTTGGCAGCATCACACATGCTGTTGCTTCATAAATATGGCAAGATGCTGGACATCTATCAACTCTGAGCTGCTTGTAGTTAGTTGTCTCTCCAGGGTTGTCTGTAATTGGGTGATATTCTTTTGAGTTGAAATTTGGTCCCATTCGTAAAACATGAGCAAACAGCTGTGTCCACGCAGTTTGATTTGCTGGTTGTGTGTACGTGCGTAGCCTGCAAGCTCAGTACGTAGGTGTCCACTGTGGATTATTTTTATGGATGTCTGGATGTCTGGTTCTATGCTTTTAAAATTGTACTCCTTTTTGTTGTTTGTAGGACTCAAACTTTTAATTTAAGTCCTACACAGCCTGGTCTGGCAAAGCTATGGTGTTTTAAAGTTTTAATTTTTTAAGGCATGTCCTTGTTTCTTAAAGGATGGCTAAGTACAACATGCGTTAGACTATTGCCTTTTTTTTTGCTGTACATGATATAAAAAGGTAATTTATTAATCAGCAATATTCATATTCTTTTGTTTTAATTGCTACTAATTTTCTTTTTTTTCAGATGCCAGATACTGTTTTGTTCTTCTGTTTTATTGTATTAAATGGTTGTTTTGGGGTGTTAATTGTTTCCTTGGGAGGTCATTTCTGAGTTGGTTTTAATTTATTTAAATTTTTGTCAGGGATATCCGAAGGTTCCTGCTGGGTCTGAGAGCATGGTAGTCAGGTCTTTATCCATGGATGTTGCTCTGCAAGGTTAGTTTGTGTGTTGATTTCTAATATACATTTATTTATTTATTTTTTTTTTGGCACTTTATTTTTTAGTTGTATGTTTCTTTTCTCTTTTTGCCTTTATTGTGTGTTGCCCTGTGGGCTGGTGGAGGCCTGACCCTAGCAAACAAGCTCCTGTTGCTTGTGGCTGTAACCCTCCCTCAATAGAAAACCTGTTTTTATTCTCTCTTCTAGGTCTGTTTTATTATTGAAGCATACTTCTTGTGGAGGTATTATTGCATGAATAAATTTTGATCTGAACACATATGACGTTTTCACCTGATAATTTGGACGTTAAAGGCATGTCCTATTTGGTTTGACCTTACTGACTGGTCACACTAACTTTGATCAAACAGGAGCTAACCGACTAATAGGCTAAAGCGCACTGTTAACCAAGTAAAACCCGTAGTTGTGCTACACCTTGCCTACTTAGCAGGGGACATCGGATACCTGTCAATCAAAAGAACATGACCATATTTATGGCAAATTTCAAGTTTAAATATGATCTCAACAAATGAGTTATAAAAACTAAACTCACTAAAGCTAGAATGTTTTTGTACCAACATGTTTATTTCTGCAATAAAGTTGTTTTTTTTTTTTTTTTTAACATGGGAGTCTACAGAGATTTGCTCTGTTATGGAGCCCCTAGTGAATTTGAGAGGCACTTCTGTTTGTCTGTGTGTGTGTGTGTGTGCAGGAGATTCAAGAATAGTTATAACTGATTTGCATTATATTAATATGCAGATTTTAACTGTAATGCATCTAAGTTGCTGTGTTAAATGAAGTGTTTTATAAATAAATATACTGTGAAATTATTTCCTTTTATTTTGACAATGACTTTACATTCATTTTTGATGTGATGAATGGTTGTGATTAAGTCTCAATGGCCAAAGAACATTTTCTTTGTCTTCAAGTTTAATCCTTCAGTCATTTTTATTATTATTATAACAATAGCAAAGAATTTACTCAGTCCTGTTATCCTATTATGATTGCTTCCCACTCCCGGTTGCTGTAGCTGCGTGTAATGAAGCTAAAATAAGCCAAATAACTCACTCACCAAATCCAAAAATCCTAAATGAATGGTAAGCCTGAGATTAACAAAGCAGATATTTGAAAAGTGTGAACAGGGGAGGTCACATCCTTCAGAAATTATCATTTATTGAGAGAAAGTTGCCTGACAAAGTGCATTCAGCAGCACTGAGTATAGAAGCTGAACATTGATTAAACTAAACCCCTCAAACAATTCGCTGCCTCAAACCACTGACACGACACAGTGAAACGTCTGCATGCTAATCCACTGCATTTAGTCATAACCTCGGGTCAGCTCTGACGCGATGAAGCATGAATGACAAGCAGAGTCTTGTAACACAATAAAAAGACAAAAATGTACAACAAAACAAATCAGAATTCTTGTTTTTCTTCCTTTAAAGTTTAATCCAAAAAGATCCTGATCAAAGTCCCAATCAGGCTTTAGTGCTTTTATTTTTTTCCTGCTGCACAATATGATGGTGGTCTTCTATAAAACATGACATTTTCCATTTGATTTTTACTTTCCAACATTGACAAAGTTTTACTTTTCTGTTTTCATCCTGCTTGTTAATATTGGAAGTGAATCAGTAAGTTTCTGGCTTGTTCAGAGACAACAAAATAAACTTTATACACAAGAGAATTGTAGTTTTCTGGTGACAAATTCAACAGAAATAACTAAACCTCCATATTTTCTCTCTCTGGTAATTAAAAATGGCAACTTCTGTGTTTTTATTTTTCTGACGCGTATTCATTAGCTTGTCTATCACCTCTCCTCTAAGTTCAGCTTCATTAAAACATAAAAGTGTCTCCAGTGAGTCGGCCATTTTGCCGGGGGGAAGTTGACACAGGTTGCTATTGTTCTGTTGTTGCCATGGTTGCACACAAGACTCTTCTGTAGGGGTTGACAGATGAAAAAGGAAAGCTGACAGGAAACTGCAAAAGAACTGCAAAAGTGGAAGAAAGGAAATAAAGTTGGAAAAGAATTCAGTGAAGAGAAAGAGATGACCAGTACTGAGTATCCCTGGATTATACTTCTGCCCAGCATAAACCAAAAGTTAGATCTGTTATCTCATCTTCACAAATAAAGAATTATGAAGCAAACTGGAATTTGGAGACAACATAATTCATGGCCAACCTAGTCTACATTCTATTCCTAGTCCTGCTGCAACATACCTGACTCAAAACAATGAGACACAACGACTTTGACACATGTGCTCTAGACCAGGACTGTGAGGCATGAGTCAATGAAATAAATGCTGGTGTTTGCAGTTTTATGCTTTGAGTTAAACTTTCAGTAAATAAATTCAGACACTAAAATTCTGTGAAGAAACGTTAAATACGTAAACCCAAGATGTACAACTGGATTCAGGTGGTTTGTAAATGGGCACATTTCTTATTTATTTTACATTTTCTTAACTGCTCTTTACTCTTATATAAAGTTTATACATCATGTTCTCCTGAATCTCGTTCTCTTTGCTGATCTCATCAATAATGGTGGCTTCCCATTCATGAAATCATTTTAAAACAATTTCACCTCATTAATAGGCAAATTCAAGCACTAGGATATCCAGAAATTTCATCCAATTATTCAAAGTATTTTTACTTTGTCATCAGTTTGGTCCTAATTAAGTAAATCAGCTCATTAAAAGACACAATTTCTGCTGCCACATTCGCCTTTGCATGTCTTTACATCTTATGAATCTGTTAGCTATGAGTGTGCTGATGCCCACTGTTTCGTCATCAATAGGCAAATGAATACAGAGGCACTGCGAAATCTAATCACTTCAATTGCTTCACTTCAGATAGCTCTGATAAGTGTGAAGTTTGTGTATTTCGCCAGAGTTATCATGTCACAGTGGTTGGACATGAAACAAAGGAGCGCTGATATCATCCTCAATCTCAACTGGAAAGGCCAAGGCCAAGGCCGAGACCAACAAACTGATGTTGAACTGTTCTGCTCCGGTGTCGTTAAAACAAACGTTCAAAGTTGGGAGGATGTAAAACCAAAAGGAGATAGACGATTTACATTTAATTTCAAATCCCAAATGATTAAAAGGGATTTATTTTTCATTACAATGATCTGACAATAACTGAATTAATGTTGGGAGTCCAAACTAGAGCAAGGCTGGCTTACAGTGCAAGATAATATACGAACAAGCTGCCAGTTCAGCTTCAGGAACAGAAACCTTCTAGTTTTGGTTCAGGATATGGAACTGACTCTCACTTTGGGTTCACAAATCTAAACTGGCTTCCAGTTAGGCTTCAAGAATTGTAACCGGCTCCCATTTTGGCTTCAGGAACTGAAACAGGCTCCCAGTTTGTTTATGGGAACCATAACCAGCTCCCAGTGTGGCCTTGGGAGCCAAAATCTTCCAGTTTG
The DNA here is from genome assembly GCA_037177515.1 of Pseudomugil tenellus. NCBI lineage: Eukaryota > Metazoa > Chordata > Actinopteri > Atheriniformes > Pseudomugilidae > Pseudomugil > Pseudomugil tenellus. The sequence continues at coordinate 2,904,153 of JBAMHX010000026.1, read as the reverse complement.
GCTTCAGGAAGCGAAACTGGCTCCAAGTTTGGCTTGGAAAATTGTTCTGGTTAAGTTTTAGAAACCAGAACCTTCCCCAACTTCAGGAACCAGAATCGGCCCCTTATTTGGCTTCAAAAACTAGAACCTTCTTCCAGTTCGGCTTCAGGGACCAGAACCTTCTTCCAGTTTGGCTTCAGGAACCAGAACCTTCTCCCAGTTTGGCTTCAAAAATTAAAACCTTCTTCTAGTTGGGCTTCAGAAATTAGAACCTTCTTCCAGTTTAGCTTCAGGGACCAGAACATTCTTCCAGTTTGGCTTCAGGAACCAAAACTTTCTTCCAGATTGCTTTCAGGAATCAGAACCTGTTTCGAGTTTGGCTTTAGGAATCGGAACCCTCTTCCAGTTCGGCATCAGAAATCAGAACCTTCTTCCTTTTCGACTTCAGGAACCAGACTACCTCTCCTTATTTTAAAGATCAGGCTTCAAACTTTACTTTTTGATGAAGCCTATAATTAGAGCTAGGTACACGACTCCTAGGCTCCGTAAAAACCAAATAGTTACAGAGAAAATTAAGGTAAACTGAATTCAGACAAATGATTTTTACAAAAAGGTTACTTCATGAAGCTTCCAGGTGGCACCATCAACTTATTTCTGCTCTGTGGCTTTTACCTGGTTGTGTTCACAGTAATGGATGGATGGATGGAAATATGTAGTTTGTTCAAATGTTACATCAGCAAATCGCCAAAATGACAAGTTTGACCTTTTCCCTCTATTTAAAGCACATTGGCTAGTATAACAGTGCAGGGACATGCATGCAGCTTTCAACAAGATGATGAACCACATTGTGCAGTATGGTTGAGGAAGAGGAAGGTACAGGACTGGCCTTCATGCATCCCTGACCTGCCTGGACACAATGTGTTCCCGGGAAGAATGGGACAAGCAGCAACATAACAAGCTGGTACAAGCTTTCCCGTTGCAGTCTTTATGGGAATGTGATGCATCCTGAAATACTAAACTGGACTCTGAATGATCCAAAGGAAACCATGTCCCACTGCCAGGTTTCCTCACACCACAAGTAGGTTATGAAAGTGGAACATCGAGCTTCTGAAGAGACATTTTTCTTCTTAAACTAACTTCCTAGCAGATGATTGTGTCACAAAATATCCAGAAATTCCTCAGGAGCCCTTGTTCTCAGGGCAAACAAAAAGATCCACAGTCAACAACCAATTAAACGTAATTAAAGCAGAGTGAATAGAGTTGGTTTATTTTTTCGTTTATTTCAACACCATGTTTATTCCCTTCCTCCTTCCTTCACCTCTGTTCTCATGTCTTTATCTGTCTCTCTCAGAACAAAGCAGCGCTGTGCCTTTGATCATTGTCTCTTTCCTCTCCTCCTCCTGTCTGGCCCTTGCTGATAAATATTCATCCCTCACTTCAGCAGAGGGACTGAATCTGATTTTCACTTTCTGTTTGGATGGAGCTCCTTGCAGCTCTGCGACAGCCAGCACAGATTGAGTCCTGGTTGTCATTTGGCGCAAACTTTGTTTACATCCAAACATCTGTGAAACCATCACATCTCTCAGAGTCTGGTCATCCCCGGATGGCTCAATGTGAAATTAACGCTGCCAACAAGGACCCCAACAACGTCTCAAACTTCCGGTATAATTAGTTTTCCTGGATGCTGTTTGTTTGGGAATTTAACATGAGCATGTTGAGGCATTAAACCGGAGTATGGATTTCAGCTGATGATGGAGACATCCTGGAGAACATTTGGATCTTGGTCAATTTCACAAAAATTCCAGGCGAAAGTATTATTACTAATTTATTTGTGACAATCAGTGATTTAATTAGATTTATTTGATAGTTTTAATTTATAAAATGTGCTTAAATCATATTCAACAACCTTCACTGATGGATCCAACGTAGCATCCCCATCCCTGAACAGAGCCAGGTATGATAGAAAATGCTAATGGACCAATTGACCTTTCGCAAACTCCACCCCCAAAACAATGCTAATTGAAAAGTGGTTTGCAGTGGTTAGCTGAAGGAACCTTTTCTGTGTGAGTTTGCATGTTCTCGCTGTGAATGTGAGGGTTCTCTCAGTGTACTTCAGCTTCCTCCCTTCATCCAAAGACGTGTGTGTTAGGTTAATTGATCACTTGAAATTCTCCATAGGAATCAATCTGAGTGGGACTGGTTGTTTGTCCTTCTGTGTTGGTCCTGTGATGGACTGGCAACCAATCAAGTGTGTACTTTGCCTCTCGCCCAGTTATTGCTGAGATAGCTTCCCTGCAACCCTAAAATGGATTAAGCAGTTCCATTTAACTATCCTCTGCATGCATTACTTTGGTAAAAATGGCAAGAAAAGTCTAATTTTTTTATACGAGGACTGTATTTGGTCTGTTAACTCATTGGCTGCCAGCTATTGCAGACACCCTCTTGTGGCACTTTGGCTCAACTTTCTTAACCTCGGTATGATCTAGATATGGAAAATCAATTTTAGCGGGTGCAAGTCTCGGGTTGTCTTCGAGGTGCGCACTTGAAGTGGATCCATATCATGTTGGGTGCATGCCCGGAGAGCACATTTTGGGGGCGTTTTGACTATCACACCCAGCCAAAGCACCTTTGGCACAAATATTCTGTGATGTGAAATTTGGAGGAAATGTGTCTTTATTGTCCAGATTTCACTCACTTTGACGCAGACTGGATATTTATTGTAATTAGGACCACGTATTATAAAAAACTGGGTTCGATTTCAAAGAAAATCAAATTGTTAGACTGTCATTAAAAAAAATCCCACCTGAGTATGGGCAAAACAATCATAATATTGCTGCAGTGTGAATACTGGGCAACTCGAGACTTTCCGGTTCCCAAGATTCAGTCTCCAATCTCAGCTCTTTTCTTTCTTGTTCTCTCTGTATTTGAACACACCTTCCTCCTCGCCATCTGCAGCCCTCAGAAGTTTAATTTCCACTTCCACCCTGGAGGTTAACTGCAACGATGGCAGTAATCGTTAACTCAGGCCTCAATTGTCCGACATGAAAGACATTGAACTGATTTGCATTTTTTCATTTGGCAAACATTTAATACACACAATCATCTAGATTTATCTAGACTTGAGACCAGCAGAAGGAGTATTCTGGCTATTGCACCCTTTGGGCTGTAATAAACTATGTCAAGCTGCTCCTAGTTGTTAAAGTTAAAGTTAAAACCAGAATATAAAATCATTCTTCTTAGAAGGCTGCAGGTTTATTTGAGTTTCCTAGAGTTCCTAAAAGCAGAAGAGTATAAAAACTTTAATCAGGTTTATCTGATTTATGGAATCAGCTCTCAGTCTGTTATGAGGAAGTAGACCTCCCCAATATCTTAGACCTAGATTAGAGTTCAAGCTTTCATTTTTATAAAGTTGGTTTAGTCTTGATAAGCCCTCGTCAGCCATTTAGCTAATACAGATACCATTCAGCTGGTACAGACAAAACTGTACAAATGCCAGAAGTTGACCCTCTGCCATTGTTGCTGTGGCATTTCTGTTCATGTCAGGAGACAATTATGTGTCACTGCATAGTCATTGAGTGGCAATGTACTAAATGACTCACTAATGTCCAGTGGGGTGGTTCAGTTGCAAATACACCATCCTCACCCATTCATAGACTATAAAACAGTCTTTAAATAGGATATGCATCGAAGGGTTCATGCACTTATGTCTACATAATATAGAATACAGTCATGTCAGAATGCATCATTTAATCTTGTACCATTTGTGTTTAAGAACAACCAGGCCTAAATGATTACTCAGCACACGATATGTTTCTCATATCTGGACATGATTCCTATGTGTTAGTGACACAACAGTGTCTGCGTACTGTGATGCACTCAGAGCCTTTAAATGAAGATGCTCCCAAGTGACTGGTCAGGATTGCTCTGACAAATCTTTGGACTAAATTCTCCTGAACTGCAATTCTGTATTTGTCTGTTTTTGTCTTTATGTTTGTCATATTCTTCTGATTGTTTCACTCCTTGTTCAATAAACTCTGTTAATCATTTTTCACTTCAGAACCAGGCTCCTCATCTTTGGTCATCTAAACTTCCCATTACACTTGCCTCAGCAGTAATAGTGGCCCCACAAGTTGGCACAACACACAAAACGACACTGGGGAACATACCATAATTAACAGGCCTCCTATTTATGAGTAATGAATGAGTTCATCCTAATAAAGGGGAAAAAGCCTGTGGATTTGACCCATCTATAATAGATTTATGAACACAGCGAGCTTCTTTATTTTAGCACCCCATTGACTCCCAGGTTAAAAGAGACCAACTTCAGAGAAGAAATAAACAGGTTTACAGCCTTGTACAAAAAAAAATAGTTTCAGGTTTTTAGATTTTTTAGGTGTCCTTCAATACAACTGTAGGTGTGTGTGTGTGTGGTGGTGGTGGTGGGGGGGGATTATTTTATAATAAATCTATTTAGATTTTATTTAATGTTGAAATTTTGTTGACATAATTGACAGGTATCATTATCCGGAGCAACATGGCAGAGTGTAGCAAAAATGAGGTTTTTAGTCAGTTACCGCTTTAGCTAAGCTACCTTGCTTAGCTGGTCAGCTCCCATTAAATCAGAGTTAGCTCAGTTAGCGCTGAGCTACACGCAGTTAGAACCTTGATAGGTGTCAATCATCCACCTCCACGCTTACAGCCCCCCTGACAGCTCCAGCTCTTTCATCATTTCCATCATGGCAGCATGCGTGATGCTGCCATGATGGCAACAGTAACTTCTCAGCTTCACTTTTCCTCTGCAGAAACCTACTGGGAGGCTCCGTCAATCTATATACAGTCTTTGGTTTTAGTACTGCAACTTTCCATCTCAATTATAGGTGTAAATATATGTAACTATTGTCATGAACTTGCAATTATCTCATTCTGATTATCATAGCTGATTTAGAGTTATAGGGCTTTCCAACTCCAACCAGTCTGGGAAGTAGGCTGCCCTTCCCGGTTCTGGTTCTGTTGGATGTTTTCCTGCAGATATGGTTCCCTTTGTTGGTATTACCCTTTTTCTATTAATAGGTACATTATGAACAATACCATTTCTAAATTACACTAATTTGGATTGAACTAAAATAAAAAAATAAAATATTAGATTATCTATAGGGCTTGTTTTGAGAGACTTTTTTCCTTTTGCATTTCCACATACAAAAGTGGAAAGGGTACCTTAATATCCAAACAAAACTGTCACCATTTCCATTGGGGCACTGATCTAACTTATCCAACTCAAAAAGCAGGGGCTTAACACACTGCAATCCTATGATTGGTTGATAAAAAGTCATAAACCTGGCATCAAAGCGAAGCAAATACAGTTCCTTGTTAGGAGTGACAAATTTTCTTTTCTTGATTAAACTTTTTTTGAAAATGCCCAGAAATTGCTGGATTATATTTTTGAGTCATCTTTTTTATTTACTTTAAGAAGGGTTTTGCACTGCTATTACATAGCTGAGGCATCTATTACAATCTGGCTGATACATTGCCTCTCAAGGAAAGTCATAGTTGATTGTAGAAATGCAGCGACATTACAGTTAACTTCCCTCCGCATTAGAAACGAGGCGTTAGACATCAATAAGAGATAATAATGCGGGAAGGGAAACTAGTTCCATGAGTCTCCTCTTTTCATGTTTTCACAACAAGAAAATAAATTCTGATGGAATAGAGTCGTCAAAAGCAAAGTTCTGGGGAGCTCAGCAGATATCTACTTAAACAGAACTGAATGAATAAAGTTCTACTGTTTTTTGGTGTTAGAATGGGTTAAAAATAAACACTGAACTCACAACTGATCTCATGGAAACGGAAGACACATGGATGTATAAGGGTGTTTTAACGAAAGTCCCCATTTATGTTTGTAAGGAAACAGAAATGGGCCTTAACATTAAGTCAACTAGAAAAAAATGTTGCTTTAACTTATTTAACTTGTTTGACAACTGTGTGGCTTCATAAGACCTGCCACATCCAACGTACCTTTGATTTCCTACAACAAAGCAACACAGCTCCATGCACACGTTTAAGGTCTTCTGTTAATTAAAGATACTTTTTAAAAAAATCATCAACGGTAAAAGACATTTAATAAACATAGAAACAGTGACCCAAGTCCAGCTTCACAAAGACCAGAGGCCTTGTTTATAAAGCTTGCTTACACAAAAACCGGGCCTGAACTTTAAGTAAGAATATTCCTCCACAAACTTTGATATTTATAAAAATAAACTTGACGCAGAAAAGTGCCTAAAGATTTATAAAAATAAAATTGACACAGAAGAGTGCCTAGAGATTTATAAAAATAAACTTGACACAGAAGAGTGCGTAGCGCTGCGCCAACTTTGGACCTGGCATGCTAACATTTTGGAGGGAAAACCCGGCAGCACAGCTGATAAGATGATACATTTAAGCATTTAAACACATGTTTGTTAGCATTCACACTAAACTTTGTGTTATTGTAATCAAAAGCACGGAAACATGGATTATTACATATATACATGCCCGAAAACTGAGTTATTTATTCCATAAATACGTATTTAAACACCCCAGCACACTATGGTCATACAAAAAACGTCCTCACAGTTAGTAAATGATGGTAGTGTTGTGGAATTTTCTGGTTCCATATTGTTATTGCGTACAATGTACGTCATACATCCTTGTGTCTGGTACAGTTCTATCTGGGAACACTATGATCATACAAACAAGAATA
>JBAMHX010000026.1:2882515-2897338 GCA_037177515.1 Pseudomugil tenellus | reverse complement strand
TCATTTTAATAAACCTTTAATATCTTTCAATCCTATCCCAGACTCCTTCGTCTTTGACAGGCTCGCCACCCTAACATTAGGTTATGGTAGGATGAAGATGGGGAGAGTGTTCAGAGATCATGAGGATTTTCTGGTCAATGATAATGACTGACTGATAAGCCAATTTGTTCCTACAGTTATGTACAAAAGTGGGTCCAGTGTCAGAGCGCCGGACTCGCGGTTACTGGCTGTTTTGGACATAAAACAAAATGACTGGTCAATATGTGAAGTTTACTGACACTGTGGGAGAACAGGCCAACATCGAAATGTAATTTAGAGCAATATTGGGCTTCCCAAAAGTAATCAGCACGATTGACAGCACTCATGTTGCTATAAGGCACATGTAAAACCTGCAGGGACACTGGCCCTCGAGGACCAGGATTGAAGACCTCTGCTATAAGGGTTCCATGTAAGAATGAGGTTATCTATATGAACCGTAAAATTAACGTAAGTTATTTGTGACATGGACATGATCCTGATAAAACCAGTAGCACCGTGAACTTCCTCTTCCTTGTTATGTTACTCTGACTCCTCACTAAGAAGCACCTCGATTTCAGTCTATGAAAAGTTGCCACAAATACTTGTTGATTCATATGCTGAAATATTGATGAGCCGCTTTGCATTGACCGTACATGGTAGAAAGTGTGTCTGTAGTGGTGGGAACGTGAACCAAAATCACCTGAGCAACCTTTTCAGAAAGGCTGTGATTAATAAAAAGAAATGCACCTGTGCGTAAGAAATGTTTTTTAAATCAGACTTTTACTTTGGTGTTCAAACTAGTTGTTTTTTCACTAAGTACAATTGTTGTAGAGATTGTAGGTAAAGTTTTATAAACGAGGCCCCTGGTCTTTATGATTCTGGCATCCAAAAAAATTTGTGCTGCTGGTCAAACTTTTAAGAACACCTACAGAAAGAACACTTCAACACTTCAAAAGGTTTTTTTTTACATCATTATCATTTGCTGGCAGAGGAAAAAATTAAACTAAAAATGAGTAACTGATGGGCCTGCTCACATCGCTTGTTTATAAAAAAGTATTCTGATTCACTAAACAAATACCATAAATGAGACATATTATACATTCTGCTCAGCTCACACATAGATGGAATGTATAGAATAGCATTGTTTGTCATTCATTATCACTGTTTAACATAAAGTTTGGTTTTAATGTTTCTATGTATGTTAGTGTGCTGTGTAGTGGCTGCCAGAGTGTGTTTATGCTCACTAATAAGCCTCTCTCTCACACATAGTGTTAGATGTTTGTTTATGGTCTGTTAATTAGCCTTGGACATGAGCAGAAGATAGGACTACACACACACACACACACACACACACACACACATACAGCTAAATATACAAGTATTCCTCTCACACATTATTATTGATTAAACCTTCCTGTCCTTCAACACAAAAAAAGTAAAAGAGGCAGAAGGTAAACATGTTAATAAAGCGTGTGAGGAAAATATTTTCCTCTGTAGTTTCCTCCATTGATCTTGTTCCATAAATGTTAATTGTGTTTGTTTTAAACACACATACTGGAGCATGTTGCTCCACGGTAAGTTTCTGCATCATAGAAACAAGACTGGGTTGCACTTTCTCCAGTAAAACGTTGCAGTAGAAGGAATTTCTATTGTCACGTGTAGTTGATGGGAATTCTCAACCTCTGCAGACAATAATAAAAACAACATTAATATTAATCTGTTTTCTTCCAGATTTACACTCTCAGTTTGGTCCTCAGGGGTCCATGGGAGTTAGCTGGTCTACATGTGCTTTGTGGGCTTCCAGACAATACTGTGTCCCTGAGGTAGTCCCTTATTGAGTACTTTTGGGAATATATGAGATAATCCTGTAATAGTGTGTTACAGTTGTCTTACAATGTACTGAGAGAAGATTTAATTACCAGAAGACTAGGAAAAAATAAACGGTTCCAAAACAAGGCCTATGCTGTCGGAAGCATAGGTATATTTATGTATATATAGCATTAGGTATATTTCCGAACGCCCCAATTCGCCGATCCTCAAATAGACACAATACAATAATATAAAGATGCACATGTTCAGTCACTTGTTCAGCCACCTGTTGTTGAAACTTTGAAACAGCCCAGTATGATTTCAGGACAGGATGCATCCTTAGGTCATGACCATTTATTTGCACTTGATTTGAGTTCAATGAGATAAATATTTCCAAAAATCTGATTTTTGTAAGTACAGCGTCACCTGCTGGAGAAACAATAAATTCAGAAATTGTCAACTTGATAAAGGTCGTCCTTGAGGTCACGACCTTTTGTTTGCACCCATACTGGAGTAGCTTATTAAGACAACATGATAAACTTTCTCCTCTCCCCTCCTCCAACCCTCAAGTGTTTACTCTCTCCACAGGAGACCAGGACATAAAAGGAAAGAAGAGGGAAGCCTTGCTTATCCATGTGCACACATCAAAAGACTAATTTTCTCCTGTTGGTTCTAACCTTTTCATTCTGTTCCATGTATGTGCATTTATTCTTTTATTTCTTGACTTAAGAACTTTAATTTGTGTTTATGTTTAATGTGATATCCCTTCTGCTTTGAGTTAATCCACAGTTAAAGGTAACTGTGGTAGAAAGCATGAGCTGAAATCACCCCCACAGAGCCCTGATTGGCTGACCGCATCCAGACCTGCCCACTCAGCCAAAGCCCGCGTATCTTCAACAAACCAACACAGACTCTGTCCATTCTCTTGACTATTGTCTCTTGGCCTCCCTGGATCACGTTCTGAAGCTCTCTTGGATTCTTTCTAGCGTGCTTACCTGCTTCTGCTATTAATGCGAGTGCGAAAAGCTTTGTCCTGCTTGCTAGAGAACAAAGGAGAACAAATGGTCTACACATGGCCATTCACTCATGACGAAAAAAAGAATGAATGAAGAATTAAGCTTTTCACTCTGCAACTAAGCTTGTGCCTCCTGAACGTAATTAGATTTTCCATAACTCCACCGTACTTTTGGACATTATTGAACCTTCCATCTTGGCCCTCAACCTCCACCCATCGACGAGAGGAACTATTGAAAGCTGCGAACCCCAACGACAGGCTTCTCCCGGATTCCAATGGTGCCAATACGGACCAACACCGTCTCAGTGCCCCAGGACGGATCCGTACCCGAGCCCAGTCCACTGGTCGTGATCTGCAGTTCTGAATGAACCCCATTTCTTCAGCGAGGAACTGTTGGTCTTTAATGATGGTTGCCGAGTTAGGAAACCATCTCATCTAGGCCTTAGAAATGTTTCACTCTTAGACATGATTAAGGAACATCACAGTTTTACTTAATACATGTTGAATCCCACACACATAGAATTCAGATCGATCATCAAACTCACAGCAACACTGGTTTATGTTATTTTTGTCTAGTCTGTCTTGTTCGTCATATGTTTTATTATTTATCATATTTAGCCATGTATAACTGTAGATTAGATAATAAATAGCCCCTTTACTATCTGGTTGTTGTCTGTCTTGATTTCCTGTGATCATGATTCAGGTCAATTCAAACTAAAACTTAGGACTACAACATTTGAGACTGATTGATTAATTGAGACTGATTAATTATTTTATTCTAAGAGTTACCAACTCATCATCTAATAAGGTTTCCATCTATATCTGTAGTGTTACCAAATTAAACTACAAAATGGTGGTGCCTCGAGGCTAATTATAAATTAATTAATAATTTTTATATTAATATTTCATAGTAATATTAAGTCATATTAATCCCATTAAACTTTACATATTAATGGTGCCAGTGTGACAATTCGCTACACACTTGATTTAAGGTCAATGAGAGAAATAGTTCTGGAGATAAAAATATGATTTAGTATGATATGATATGGAAAACAATACATTTGATAATCATGAAATTCTGTATGTATATTGACCTCTTGGGGACCTAAGCAGGTATACGGAGTATCAAAATTCAATTGTAAATATTTCCAGAGATATAGGCCAAAATTTTATTTTTCGTGCATAAAGCACCAACTAGTGAGGACACCATAAATCCCCAAAATGGTGAAATTCAATGCAGGTCGTCCCATTGGGGTTTTTAACTAGTACATCGAGTATCAAAATCCAATTGTGAAAATTGTTTGACTTTTCGCGCTCACATGAAGGATATCCAGCAGCGGTTGTGATGAAATCATAATATCCACAACACTCTGTATTTGGGGATATAATAAGCTCTTTTGGGCATCTGTAATAGACCCTTTTTGCAATTTATGCATGCATCACTCTCACATGCTGGTACCAACCAGAGATGGTCAGAAGAATTTATTTGCATTGTATTTTCACACTGAATGTAGATTATTTATCTAAATTCCAATAAAATGTCACTACATAGAAGAGAACGACAGATTGCCAAAGGCTATCCAAACCTGCCCAAAAGGCTTTAATCAGAAAATGTGTTGGCTTAATAAGTATTAAACTTATGTTGACAATTTCCCAGCAATAGTCTGTTTCCCCTCATGTCCACATATGGACAACAGACGATGTCTTTGGAGTCATCAGATGACCGAGCATAGATGGGCACTTCAGAACTGGTGCCAGGACATTTGCACAGCCAACAGCATGAATCCAGGCTGCTTAATGGTGTTTCTTCACAGCAAATTGATAAAAACTTATTTGCTTATGCCAACACACAACAACCTTCTGGCATTCATCTCATTTTGCTGGTAAAAATTACTTTCTACGCCAAGTTCAATAACACTGAAGACTCTCGACTTTCTTGGGCATTTAAAAGCATTTGCAAACCATCTGTAAAAAAGTAAACTGTAAGAACAGCAGTGGTGGAATTTAAAAAAATATATATTAAAAAGGAAATTTCAAAGCAGGATTTATACCTGCATGCCATCTCTGTTCGATAAGCAGAAGGGCTTCCAAAGATGATGCTGACAAAATATGCTCTCACATACTAACGTGGTTAGTAGAAATGTAACAATGCTTCGTGAATAGGGTGAAAATCAATTCATACTTATTAAAATGTCAATCGATGGAGAAAATAAATGAATTGACCACCAAAGACCTGTAAATAAGCTCCCAGACGCACACTACACAAAGTATGTAAACTGCGCAAAGTACGTAAAGTATGTAATCTGGTACGCTTAACCCAGATGTCATTATTGCATATTGCATTTGGGAATTGCATCAGCGGCACTAAAAAAAAAAAAAAAAAAAAAAAACTTTGAAATAGAAGATGCCTCTTTTACTTTGACGTCAGCAATGTAGCAGCATTTTGGCTTTGCTGTGTTCACAAGTGAAAATGGCGATAAAACTACAGACGAGACAAAAACTACGTGTAAGCAATGTAGGAGACTGTTAACATACACAAACAGTATCCTAGCCACCCACAACACAGCAGGAGCGAAGAAAAGTAAAGGGACAAACTACATGAACGAAACTACATGAATGTCCAATGCTACTGTAACAATCCCACCCTCAACAGACCCCTTTTTAGAACGCTTTGATGAACTGGTCAACAAATGTTGGAATTTTTACGACCACCTTAAACTCAAGTAAGCTGGATGTGTTTGATTTGTGGAGTAAGACCAACAAAACTGATAACCTTTCCTCAAGACTCTCCACAGGACGCTAGGACACAAAAGGAATTAACCCCCTTTCTTCCCCTCACTTTGAGACTGTCTCCAGGAAACCAGATCAACTCATCAAAGGACAGAGAGAGGGGGAGGCCTTGCTCTCCCCCTATCTTTGGGAAATCTCACCTACATGCTACAGGTTGATCATAAGTTTGATAAATCTCAAAAGACTCATTTTCGCCTGTTTGTTCCAACCTTTTCTTTCTGTTCCATGTATGTGCATTTATTCTTTTATTTCTTGATTTAGGTACTTTAATTAGTGTTTCATATTTAAATGTGATATCCCCTGGTGTTAAGCTAATGCACAGGTAAAATAGTGGTAGGAGCCATGAGCTGAAATTACCCCAACAGATCCCAGATTGGGTGGCAGTATCCAGACCTGCCCACTCAGCCAAAGCCCGCCTATGTTAAAAAAGACCAACATAGACTCTACTCTATCTTCCCTCTTGCCCTCTCTTCTTGCCTCTGGACTCTTAGCCTCTTGACTCTGCCCTCTTGGCTCTTGCCCCCCCTGGATCACCCTCTGAAGCTACCTCCTCGCTACCTGCTTCAGCTGATTATGCATGTGTGAAAAGCTTTGTCCTGCTCCTGGAGAACAAAGGATGGCCACATGGTCTACACATGGCCACTCAGTCCAGCCCTAGAATAAGGAATTAAAACTTCCACTCTGCAACCAAGCTTGTGCCTCTTAACGGAAGTTCGATTTTGGTCCTTTCTGATCGTTGGCAAGTTATAAATACTATTTGATCCAGGCCTTAGAAATGGTTCAACCAATTACTTACTAATTGTTAATATTTATATTTCATATTAATATTGTCATAGTAATTCCATTAAACCGTTTTAATCCTTACACATGAGGAATGCTACACTACAAAATGGCATGACCACTATATAGGGCACTATGTGGGGCATAAGGTTGACATTCAGACACAGCCACAGGATCTCCAGTTAATGCAACTACTTCTGCTAAGTCGCAACCATGATGAGCTCAGCTCTGCTCCAATTTCTGGTCACATGACACAACTGAGTTGTTTTACTTCAAACCATCAATAGAAGTTATTTTGATTGGCTTTTTATTTGCTTGCAGCTTTGCAAACGGTGTCAGATTTGCTTGCCTAAAACGCAACCACTGATTCCCAGCAGAGCTGATGGAAAAGCAAAGTTGAGCATCAACACCAGCCAGATATTAATTACAAATAGAAAACAGAGGGAGACAAAGTGGAGATGAAGCAAAATAGAGAGAAAAGTGAAGAGGAGTAACAATGAAATGATTTATGGTTCTCTGGTAATGCAATGAACTCTATGCAAACATGGACTGCTGTAATAAATTATCCACTTTAAACCAAAACACTGCATAGAAAATATATATGCAGCCTGACAGCGTTAACACAGTTGGACAACTCTGTGTGTGTTTGAGTGTATTTCCCCATAAGCAGATGTGACACAGTGTGATGAAGTGAAGAGTTGTTTTAACAACCAAACTGCTTTGTTCTGGCATGAAAATGCACATTTTATCCCTGTGAATGTATTGATAATGTCAGAGTATAATTATATACAGGAAAGCACAGCAGACAGAGTAATTTTAAGACTATGAAGGGTACAAAACAACACGTCCAAAGACTCATAACACCAAAATTAAAAACTCACAAAAGCATGGAAAATTTCATCATCTTTTTTCCTTCTCCCTGGAAAAGATTTGCTTCTGAGTTTAAGCTGTTGGATATGGTCAAAACAAACCTAAGTGTGATTTGTTTATTTTGCTTAATTACAGTAGATCTGGTCTTGTCTTAAATATCAGGTCTTTAGTATTACTCAGGTGGAAACTGGTGGAGCTTGTTTAATGTTTAATATCTCAGGAGGCAATGGAAGTAAATATGCACATCTTACAAGGAGTTATTCAACACTTTGGCATGATTCTGGGCTGGAGTTGCAATATGAATGCAATAGTTTGAGGAAAAAGCAGCCACAAGTTGAAAGTATTATGATAGTAGACTCTTGAAAACTTCAGACTATTCGGATCACAGTGGAACTGCAGCATTGCTTGTAAGATAAACAAGAAGCCAAAGACGGATTAAAATGAACCCAAAAAAAACCACAAAACTAATTTAAACAAATAAATGCTAGCATTGAATCATTCATCCAACTCCCAAATAAACCTGAAACAGGGACAACCGATTATCCTAGTTTAACAATAATTCAATATCAATATATATTGCAATATAATTTGAGTCAATAATGGTGATATGTTTTTGAGCATGTTTCCAATAATGAAAATACATTATAGAATATAATTTCAGCATTTCACTGACTGGCTTTCAAGTCGCAACCAACTCAAGCCAAACAGAAAGACCTGCAACACATTAGCTACGTAAGTGATGGCGAACACCACCGTCAGCAGCCCGACCAAATTATCGTATTATATTGTATCAACCAAATTAAGAAATATATCATCAAGTGTTGGCCATATCGTCCAGCTCTACCCTACTTTCCCTAAAATGAGTTTAATAAGGGGTCTGACAGAGACCTCAAGCATTTGAAAAGCTTCCTAAAACCATTCCAAGAATCCAAATACAAACCTAAGAACCAGATAAATTTAAACAAGTTATCTGAACTCCAGAAACTACTCCAAAACAGACATAAAAGCATTCAGCACAGGCCACTAGCAGACGAACTGACTTAATCAGAAAAGGCATGTGGAAGTATGAGCGTGGTATGACAATGTTTGAAATGGTCGTCCCCATACGGGGCCTAGCTCCACCACTGCCAATCGATTTAGCGGTTTAAAATGAGGGTACAAAAGTAGAGCGTTTGTTTATTTCCAGCCAGCAGAGGGAGCTGTAACTTGCAGCAAACAATACGAATTCAGATTGCGGATGAGGAAGAAAGAACAAAAAATTTGCAGCAGCTTATCCGCACCACGGTGTCAATGCAGTCATGACAACGGGGAAGACAAAGACTGACGCTGACAGTTTAAGACACAAATTGTTTCCTGCAGGCCGTAAAACAGATGATTGATGCTTCTGTCCTGTTGAGATCGACACCAATTGCTTAGACTCCTGACTGGAAGGACAGATGGCCTGTCAATCAGCCGTCTGACATTCCGATTGGGAAAAATCCCAGTGGCTGCTCTAGAAACAGCACACTTGTTTCAGGTTAAAATAAGCAGCATGTTGCGAGAAAGATGAGCATGCAGCAGGAATGCTAAAGCACGTGTGTGTGTGCTGACATCGCTGTCAACTTGCCAGAATACACACTGTGCTAATTCCTCCTGCATATGGTTGAATTAATGTGTGAGAGACTGAGATCAACAGATGAAGAGCGTAAATCTGTTTTCCTGAATCTCGTCCCAGTGTTTGTCTGTTTTAATTAACAGACAGATGACAGGAATAAACTGAGCATCTCGCAGCAAAATGCATATGTGTGTGTGTGTTTGTTAATCACTTTAACCATTTAGTGGTGGCAGTCCCATCCATGAGCATTCATGACATTTGGTTGTGTTTTCTTTTCCCTGCCTGTCAGTCCTGCAGCTTGCAGTTACCATATTCTGCGTTAAAAACTGACGCTTAGCTCCTTTGATACAGCAGATGATGATGAGTCACAGCTGAAACAACGGAGAGTTTTAATTGAATCGAGAACTAATGATGGGTCCATAATTAGCGTTTAAATCTCTCTGAGCTTTTCTGATCAACTCTGAGCTGCACAGAGCTCAACCAAATAGCAACATCATTAGTTTGAATTTAAAAGGCACCCTGTGTATGTTCATTGGGCAAGACATATTACCCTCCTTGCCTCCGGTGTTGGTATCACTGGTGTATGAATGTTTCGGTGTTGGTCAGAGAGGTTGTTTGTGGCAATAGCTACATTTTATGTGGATCACGTTTAATCCGATCAAATGGCAATCAGAATAAAATATGTTTTATCAACATGTCAGCTGATTCGATCGGCCTCGATTGAAATGAATTTATTTGATTGAGACGGTTGCTTGAAACCTTTACATAATCAGCTTAGCAGGAATATTTGACCATGTACACATTCATTCCAATCATTCATGTCATGCAGATATTTGCAAACAAGATGCACCAAAGCCACCAAAGAAGCCCTGGATGTTGTGAACAGGAAAAACAATGTTGTTTTATTCTACTTTTGGTGCTTTTAGGACGATTGTAAACAACTTTAAAACGGTGCATCACTGCTACTAACCCGAGTCAAAATGTGGCATTACCCTCTTGTGGAAAAACTGAATTTACATCTGTTCTAACATTAACAAAACAGCATGAAAGAACAACACATAAGGGAGCAGAAATGGGCATTTAAAAACTCAAATGTACTTCCTCCCTGAGAATGAGCAAGCATAATTTTAATCAACCATAAATGAGCCACTGTAAAGACAAGGAAAGTTTTGATTTTACACATTTAAACCAGTTTTTCTTGACATTTTTATCTCAGTGGAAATGGAGACGAGATCTCAAGGATTAGCTAATAATATACGTAAATCATGAACATTCATGCAATGAAATCTGTAAAAATAATCCTCAAAACTGGATATGCTGCTGCTTTGTTTGTGAAGCTTTTTAAGCTTTTTAACATCTTTTTAACATTTGTCAGAGGAAAGCTTTGTGAATTAACCATAGGAGGATTTTTTACCTGAGTGATGCAGCGGCTTAAAAAGTGCTTTATGAACTCTGAATCTACCTACTGCAGCAGTTCACATGCAACAGAGAATGTTGAGCAGCTCTATGAATCTGACAAAAAGTTCCATGCTATTTTCAGGGTTTTTTAAGTTTAATGAAATGTCTGAAAATAGCTGGAAAAACTGACATGATTTCATTTGGGCCCCGAAGAAGCCCTTCAGGATGAAAATTTGTGGTCATAAAAACAGAAGTCAAGTGCAAATAGATTTAAATTAGCTTTGGTTTCCCTTCCAGATAGCTGCAAGATTCTAAAATTCATGTAATCATATTAAAAGGTAAGAAAAATAACATTTAAGAGAATTGTTGAGTTTGCATAAATAATTTCACAGCTTTTGTGTAGACATCTTAATTATAACAGTTATTCAAAGAAGTTAAGAGCATTAGCTTGGAAAATGTCTTGCTATATAGTAAACATAATTAACAATGGCTTGACTAAGTAGGCCACTATATCCTTTTAGCTCCAATGTCAGATGGCTGAAACAGAGGAATAATTAAACAAGAAAGACTTCAATGTAATTAGCTAGACAGTATTTTTCAACATAGAAAGGGAAAGAAGTAACTAGCATAAAGCTGTTGAATTTTTTGTACTAAAAAATAAAACAACACAATTATTATCTATTAGCTTCAAATTCATCTTAAAGTTCTTTAGTGTACGTGAATGTTTCAACATTAGTTTATGGTCTATGGACTTGAAATCCAAACTATTTTATTGTTAGCTGTATTAGCCACAAACCATGCCAATACATACATCTGACCAAAACAATTAGTGCAGCTTCATAATCTACCATTTTGGTATTGCTTGAATTAAGTATCTGTGATTATTTGAGACTGAAAAGAGAGGCGAGCAGTCATTAAAACAGTTGCGCCCAAGCCCAGTCCTTGAGAGTTACTATCCTGCAACTTTTAGATGTAACCATCCTATCACATCTGACATTTCCTCATGCATGTATCATTCAGCTCTGCAGAGGCCTGGTAATAACATATTCATTTGAATCAGCTGTGCTAGAGATATGATGCATCTAAAAGTTGCAGGATAGTAGCCAAACCATCAGATGCCAGAGACCTAAATTTCACCTAGCATGACACAGATGCTAATCGACGACTGCTGTGATTGCTTTATAACTTATAGCCATTGGGCATTAAAGCACCCAAACACTACTTTTAAGCAAAGCTTTAACTGAGTTTTCAACTACGGATTTTGACTTGTACACTCTTTATAATCATACTACTTCATTAAACCTGAGCTTTTTAAAATAAAATAAAACAAAATACTTTTGTGTGATTGCAAAGTCAACAGAACTAGCTGTGCTCTGTTTGGCATCATGCGTTTTAGAGCTACTTGGTTAATGCTTAATATTTCTCTCAATTCCTCAGAAGAAATGGCCATTGAGTCATCCCCTTGAAATAATTAGTGGTTAACTGGATTCAGCCGATCGGAAATTATCTTAATTTAATTCCACTGGAATGATTTATACTAATATAGCACCAATTACCAACATTTATCCTCAGGGCACTTTACAACTTCAATTCAAATTAAGTCCACTTTTATGCCATCTAATTCATTATAATCCAGTTTAATCCAGCTAATGATGCCATTATTTCTACGCTCTGTGTGGACTAGAATACAAACAGAAATATGACTAAGATTATGAACCTGACTGGTGGGGTCAGACCAATTCACTGTGGGGTAAAAAGAAAATCCTATTGTGGCATAAATATTATTCATATGCATGACACAGTGTGAGTGCTGGAGATTAATGTTTGTGTAGGTGCTCTTAATCTCCCTGGTTTTATTTGGTATGAAGCAGAATCAGGTCACATGAACATACAGCTTACTGTAATCTGTAAGACCTTCACACTGACTTCACTACATTTTATCAGGGAAATAAAAACAACTTTTCGTTTAAAAAATTGCAAAAAGTATTTTACAGAAGACAGACACACAAGTGTGACTCATCAGTCAAAAGTTGGTTTAAAAAAGTTAGTTTAAACAACTAAAACCTTAAAATCAATCCTGCAACCCTGAATTGTATTGTTTCTTTATAAGTGCCTGGAAACACAAATATGTAATTAGCCAATCACATAACAGCAGCTCAATACATTCAGGTTACGTTCAGACTGCAGATAAATGCAGATAGATAGAGCACAAATGGTTTTTGTTTTTTTTTTTTTCTGTTATTGTTGTATTTGTTGCCCTGAAGTGAATCGGCTGCGGTTATTTCATGACTGTTCGAACAGGCCGAGTCATATGGAATCAGATATTTTAAAATCCAATCTGGAAACCACTTTCACATGTGATATTAGGTACAATACAGGTTGGATTTTCTGGAATGACACTGGTCTGAACAGCCAAGTGACCCAAATCAGCCAAGTGACTCCATGTTATGGTGATATTTTTTGCCTGTTGCCGTGTTGACACGGCAACAAGCAAAAGGTTAAATTAGCAGTTTACCTTCAACGGATGGTACTGTAAGACACAGATCTTCTGCACATGTAGATCACTTCAGGGCTGTAATTTTGAACAGTCACATCAAAATTGGAACTGACCATGAAGACTGGCTGAAGTTCAAACTGTGCATCAATGATGTGGTAGAGATTTTCTTACCCCCTTTAACCAACATGGTTCAACCACCACGACCTACCTGCTGACCATGTTGCTTTACGAGTACAGTGTAGCATCTTCTAATAGATACTTCCAGCAGGATGATGCACCACGTCACAAAGCTCCCATCATCTCCATGACGATAAGTTCACTGACCTCCAACAGCCTCTGCAGTCACCAGATCACAATCTAATAGAGCAGTTTTAGGATGTGGAAACACCTGCAACACTTATTCTATAACTGTTTGTTATCATATTGATCCATACAGTTAGATGTTCCTGGGAACTTTAAATTCATCCAGTCATCAATCTGAATTGATACTTCAGTTTTAATGGACATGCACAAAGGTGGACAATCATGCAAAAAGAAGAGATTAAATCTAAGAGGATTTTACTAAATGTCTCAATTTGCTCTTTTCAGTTGTAGCAGCTGGTGACTCACAGCTGGAAATGAGCATCTCTGTTTTTGTGAGTGTAAAACTTTCATAAATTGATGAACTGCAGGCAAAGCCGCTGAAAAAAACAATGATTTTCTTTTTTCTTCAGTCTCTCCTCTAAACTGACAAAGCAGATGGAAAAAAAGCCAAAAGACCAAAGCAAAAGTGAAAAAAGTCAAAACCGAAAACACAATTACTGTAATTTTTTAAAACAAAATGCCAAATAAGATTAACGTCCTGTAGAGCATCACACACATTAACTAAAGCTTAGCGTTTTTATTCAGTCTGTACCTCGCAACACACCAGCCTGAAGCTAACTTTCATCCCAACTCAGCAGAGAAAATTCATTATGAGGCCACATCCTGCAGGAAATCTAATGGAAAGTAGACATTCCTCAGTCTGGCAAAGGCACTGTAATATTTATACTGGAGGTTTTCATTTTAAAGATCAAAACATTCCCACATAACACTGATAACAGTTTCATTCTGCCTGGTTTAGTTGCCAAGATAACTCTGCTAAAACATAAGCTTTGAGATAAGTGTAACACTTAGCCTCCCAGGTGGAGAAATTTTAGACATTTCATGGTTTGATTACAAATACCAAACTTGATTTATTTATGTCCGAAGTGGGTTACACAGTGATTTTCTGTCTCCAGAAACAACAACAAGACCGTGAGCAGGTAAAACACTAAAACGAGAATTTTGTTAGCTTTGCTGCAACATTGTGGACCTTTAAACTGTACATTGATGTTTCAGGTACAGGTGCACTTAAGATAAGACAGAAGAAGATGGGTGGAGCCTAAACTAAAGTTAAAACAAGTTGTAGAAACCGTGGTATTGCATGACAGACTGGGAATACTGGTAATCAACAATGTTATTTTCATGTCCAGCATTTTGTAGCGTAGAAATACAATCTGGCTTTGTTCAGTGAGTGAATCCTTACCAAGAGATCCCTGTAGTTGTTTTTAATGCATCTTTACTGAAACAGTCACACTGCAGAGCGAAAAACCAAAATTCCTGTCAGCTAAATGCACAAAGCTAGTGTGCAACAAGAGAAAAATACACAAGTACCAGAGCAGAACCCTGCAGTGCACCAGACAAGAATGCCACAGTTTTACAAACCATGGAAGTCTTGTATCAGAATGGATCAGCAGGATGTTTTACAGAGAATCAGAAATGGAAATAAGGCCTATGTCATCGGAAGCAATGGGTAGGGGTATATCCCGGAACACCCTAAGTCCTCCTATTCCCCAGTCCTCAAATAGACACAATACAATGGTAAATGGTAAATGGCGTTCACTTATGGCGCTTTACTTTCATCTCTCGATGCCCAAAGCACTTTACAGATCCTGCAATCCACCCATTCACACACACATTTACACACTGATGGCGGCAGAGCAGCCATGCACACCGGCGCTAGCCTGGCCACCAGGAGCAAGTCGGGGTTCA
>JBAMHX010000026.1:2843917-2861994 GCA_037177515.1 Pseudomugil tenellus | reverse complement strand
GGAACGGGAGATTCTCATCATGGATGTGGTGGAACGGGAGATTCTCATCATGGATGTGGTGGAACGGGAGATTCTCATCATGGATGTGGTGGAACGGTAGATTCTCATCATGGATGTGGTGGAACAGGAGATTCTCATCATGGATGTGGTGGAACGGGAGATTCTCATCATGGATGTGGTGGAACGGTAGATTCTCATCATGAATGAGGTGTAACAGTAGATCATCATCATGGCTGTGGTGGAACGGGAGATTCTCATCATGAATGAGGTGGAATGGGAGGTTCTGGAACTGGAATTCATTACAATCAGGGTTAATTGGATCAACTAAGCTGTTTGATGTTTTCTCTTTTCACCTCAGGTGCACTCAGCAACTGTTGCAAAATGGTCAGAAAAAGTTAGCAGGAACTATGCTGGGAGATAAATATAAACATTTCATCTTTATTTGTAGGATTTGAAATAATCTGGTGGGAATAATGTCATGATCAAAAAAAATAAACCCTTTCATATAAATCCATAACTCCAAACTTAAGTTTGGTTGATTTGAAGAAGTCCACCAGCAGGAGATCCTGATGCGATGCTGCGCATCAGTTCTGCTTGTTATTTCGACTGCATTGCACATAATTTTATTCAACATGACCTTTAATTTTAATGTTAGCTGAAATATAGAGGAGCAACATTTCCATATTTATACATCCAACTGAGATCAGGTTCTTTGCTCTCTGCATGGCGTCTGTACATGCAAAGCCTGCTGGGACAACAGTACATGTGCTTACTCCAAATAAAGTGCAATTTCATCCCCTGATAAGATTTCGATTTGAATATAAACACACTGCGAGCCTTGTCACCGTTACTTCCTTCAGAGACAGAACAATGACTTTGTCCCTTGAGGAAGAGTCCGCTGAGATGTGAATAACACACATGGGGGAAGACGAAGATTTAAATTAGTTTTTTTAAACAGATATGAAAGTAAAACTTCCAGAAAAGACAGCAAATGGATTTATAGCAGTAAAGCGTTGTTGACAGAAGGATCAACTATTAGTCGAAACTTGAGCCGATAACTTTCTGACGGTGTCGTCCTTTTCACCCATCGTCCTCCTGATGTTATGTTTTCATAAACTGATTACTTCCACCTCTTTTCCTGCCTTGTTCTTAAATCTAAACATGTCTCCAGGAGAAGTTACGGCCAAAGCTGTTGTCACGCCGCAGACAGAATCTCACACGTTCTCATTTGCCTACTGACACGTGTCCTAATTTGTCCGCTTGTCCATGGAGGACGCAGTTAATGAAGCATCAAAACATCAAGTAACCAGGACAAGCTGAGATTCCGACTCCTTTCTGCAGGTTTGTGGGGAAGAATCTGAAAAAATAAGCCGCTGATACATCTCCAGAGTAAAAAAACGTCACATTAAGAAAAACAGCTTAGAATTGAAAGCCTCTTTCTGCAAACTGAACCCAGCGAGAAATCACTCAGCTCATTACAGACTGAGTTTAAAAAATGAGTTTAACCTCAGAGTGGTGGGTTTTCTGGAAGGGTATTTGCTTTTATGGAACAAATGTTAACCCCCCATTTCCAGTTAATCTGCCACCACACAGCCATTACACCAATCCTGGCAGAGATGATGATGGTGATACAAAACCAGATAAAATCCTGCCAATCTTAGAAAGGACTAATAAACTGTTAATAATGATGAGAATGAACGCAAACCTCAATTTGCTTTCAAATTCAAGAAAAGAATGAATAAGAAAGAAACAAGGAGATTTACTGATTTTCTGTTTGGTTAAAATGGAAAAAGTTATTTATGAAGGCGGTAAAACAAAAAGGCCAGAAGGAAAACTGAAGGAACTAAAAAACCCACAGCTCTTTTGAGCTAAAGGCTCAACAAAACCAGTTGCCTGGAGGGAAAAAGATTCTCAAAACATGTTGAATATGTTCAAAAAATCTGGCTTAAGTTTTAAAGCCTCATAATGAGGACAATGGTTCCATGGAGGCTTCCCAATATAGATTCCCAAATTTGATTCAACTGCACGGAAACCAAAAAAAAGAAAGTAGAGAAAGTCCGGAAAAAAATAAACACCAGGCCAAATAATTAATAAATAATAATTTATGAATAAAATCAATGATAAAATAAATAATAACAAGCTCCAGAAAGTGAAAGAATCGTGTGTCAGTAAAAGACTTTATAAGACTCCAGACAGAAGAAGAATCTGACCCAGATCGACTGAGGTCGTGAAAGACTGTAAACATTGTGTTTGTGTTTACATCCCTACATCCAACACAGCCCTTCCTCATTTACATATATTTTAGAAAACCCTCTGTTCTATATTGAAAGCCTTGCAGCAATGGTTTCTATTTATGACATACACACACACACACTCTAATATTCACATATTCAAATTAACATAAGGAAGTTCACAAGTAAGAAAGTGTACTAATTATCACAAGAAGTTCCCAGTCAATAACAGCTTATTACATGCATTATAATTATCTTATACTCCATAATGCTGTCATTATGATTATTATTACTATTAATATTATTATTTAAAGCATCATATGCGGTTGACGTATTATCACAAAAAGTATTACATGATGTATGTTATAGTACATTACCTGATAATAACACTATCATAAGGACATTATAATTATATTTGCTGAATTTATTGCATTGTATGCAGTTATATGTGATAACTCCAACCAATGAAACAGATATTTTTGTTGTAGTTATTACTATTTAATGCAGGTACAATTATCATCCCAGCACTGTTGGGTCATTGTTTCATTTTAACATAATGTGTTGTACATTAAGACTTTTCTATTAATAATAAATGTGATTGTGATATGTAAAGTGATGGTGATGATGGTATTTGTTACTATTTATTTTGGCACAAAATCGTGTGTGATTAAATAAGCCTTGCTTTCTTCACACCCCTTTAAACAAGGACGTTTTGTTTTGTTGCCATCTGTTTTGTTTTATTTCCAGGTTGTTTGTTTGCTTTTATGCTCAAATAAAATTACTTCCTGCCATGTGATTGGCTGATTAGTTGGCAAATCTTTAAAAGACAGATGACAGGCTGTTTAAATGACAATAAAAATGAGGGTCAACTCCACAATGAAGCGTGGCGGTGGCATCATCAAGCTGTGGGGGGGATTTTCCATCCGTTGGGCCAAAAAACCATTCCAGACTAAATTGAAAAAGACACAATTCTGCCTAATCCCGTTACATTTCCATTCCATTTAGTCTTGATCAAAGTTTTTCCATTTTTTAAAATGAAAAAAATCACATCATTGTCAGTTCAATCCTTTTACCACTCTAAATATGTTTATTTTTTACTTCCTACACCACTAAACACTGATGAAGGAGCCATTCTGTCTGAACTCGTGGTATGAAACTGTGCAGTGATGACAAACAAGCATCTTAAACGTGATCGTTCAATAACAGCAGTGTCTCACATAGATGCATCATTTCTTTCCATTTCTTCAAGCAGGAAAGAAAAAACACAGACAAACGGTAAGTATGTAAATATCTAAAAAAAAAATAAATTAAGTAATTTAGTCAAGTGATTAGATATAGAGTACATGTACACCCAACAAGCTCCACAACTTTCATTATTTGAGTCTGTGATAAAACCAGCAGCAACAGCAGAAATGCCCCAACTGCTGTGATGATAACACACGGGAATGTTCTCTTATGATGCTTTTACGGTAAACTGGGAGTCATAATATCCAGTTGATGTTACCCTGAGGAGATCACATTGAGATTAAAATCTGCTTGACACAAAGGCAGCAGAACAGGACACATCATGGAAGATAAATGGAATCACATATGGTCTCTCCTCAATAATCCTCTAATAACCATCTGAAATTCCGGCAAAAAAATGTATAGACATCACCATGGTAACAATCGCTGGGTCAAGAAGTCGGTGAGAGTCTGGTGAACATTACTTTCTGTTCAGTGTGTTTGCATGTTTGTGTAGTTCTGTTCGACATGCGTAACTACACACAGAGAAGAGGTGTGATCCAGAAAACAGAGATGTGTGTGCGTGTTTAAAGGTTGACCTTGGTACTGATGCCAAAAAGAGTTTGAGTCAACAAACTGGCAACCAGCCAGTCAAACACACACACTCACACACAAACACTCACCCACCCCTGCCTACAGGTAGAACTTTGGGAGCCAAGGTAACAGATGTGTGGACCTGCAGAGGTGTGATTCAGCTGCCAGTTTCAGTCATACAAGCTTTATTTGATAGCCCCGCCCACCAGTAACAGTCTATACCAAACACCTCTTGTCCAATCAGAAGGGAGTATTTTGCGTTAGACACCTGAAGAAAGGATATTCTTTTTAAGCCAACTAAAGTAACGTCCAGGAGGTGACTTTCAATCCCCCACTGAGGTTATTCTCAGTAATTTAACAGTGAACCTCTTGGACTTCAAAAGTTGTCTTGACGTTTTTTCTTGAAAATGACAAACCCGTAATTAACTATTTATTTCTCTCTGTAAACCTTATTAAGGCCCATTTGAGCTGGAAGACGAATACGCTAACAGACAGGCAGCTTCGTTCGTCTCCTGGGTCGGTTACATGTGTAATTTGGTCCATTTTCAAGGGGCTCAGCTATCCGTCACTGGATGGAAAGAACAGAATGATAGCAAAAGGAACAAATCAGATAAGACGACAAACAACGAGAACACAACGTTGCAGAAACCCACAAATAAAAGGATTCAGAAAAAGTTGTGTTTCTTCTTGTGTTTTCAGATGAGTGGAAACAACTTTACAGTGGTGCATTAAGCAATCAACCAGTGTCCAAGTGTAGAAATTCACTCAGCTCTCCCCACTAGTGGGTGAACTGACTTAACCATGACAACTTAAAACACGCCTGAAAAAATAAGGGTGACGACGTATGAGAGCATTTGAAATGGACATTCTTATTTACGGACAGGAAGCAGAAACGAGATTTTGGTGTCAAAATAAAGCTGATGTTTGTGAGATGTCATCTGAAGTGGAAACATCACTGCAGAGGCCACCATGTAGCAGCAAGAGAGGCTGGTACACGAGGAATAATGCAATAACTAATGTTTCTTTAAGCTAACCAGCTATGTCCGTTTACTGAACGTTGCGTAGCATTGTGTTCGCTTTTCATCATCAATATCTTTATTGGAAATAACTTGTAAAATTAGCAGCTACATTTCCTTTCTACATTAAATAAGCTCTCATAGTTTACCTTTACTGTGCTTAACTAATACACTTTTATTAGGCTTCACCCTAAAGCACTCTGCATGATGCGTTCACGTGCAGAGCAGATGTTGGACAGCAACTACTGCTGTGCACTTTTCAATCCTCGTTCAATTAAGAAATTTAACTATCGACAGTTCGAAGGTGTGGTGCTAACAATATAGCCGAGGCGACTTCCTGAGTCAATGTACGGGAAAAAACAAAAACATTTTTAAAATGAGTAAAATCTGTCCTTACACTGCCCCCTACTGTTTACTCACACACTGCAGCTTGCGCATTCATTTCTGAACCAAAACTGTGACGATCATAATAGTTACGTATATTTTCAGTTCAAGAATAAAAAAAAAAACTGGTTTGAACCAGTTTGCTACATCTAGTTTTCAGATGGAAAAACACACCCTGCCTTTCTTTGTTTCCTCTCAGCCTACTGAATGATGAACTTTTCAGACTAGCTTCACCTCCCTGCTGAGCTGCTCCCAGCTAAAGTGCTTTAAAAATTTGGTTTAAACCCCATGAAGCCTCATTACTGCAAAGACAGAAGGATCCACTCAGGCCACTGATCGATACTTCAATCGATTAGGTTTTCCTCAGGTGAACATGGTCCGTTATCTACAGCATACACTTTTGGAAAATGTTGATCTTTCACCATCTGGCCTAGTTATTGTCTCATCTCTTCCTCTTTTCCTTTTTTAAAAAAAATCTATATCCCGTCATTTGCTTGTGTTAGAATTTGACAGCAGGACAGCGATGCGCAGATTGCGCAGGAGCTTTCAGTGTCTACATGGATGCTCTCGTCTTTCTGAGTGTTATATAACGAGCTCTCTGCGTCTTCAAGTGACACTGAAATAGCAGCTTTGGCTTCAAACTGTCTTCTGTGTGTCTTTGAAAGCACCAATTAGAGACATTTAATCAGTGCTCTGGCTGTACTGACGAGCTGCACTCAGTTACTCAGATTAAATTCATCCTCTCTGGTCTCCAGGAAACGCTGCATGTAGTCAAATGAAACTGCAACATTTTCTCTTCATATTTTCTACCAAACCTAAATCAGATGGTATTGCATCAGTAGATGGTTAATGTGCAATAAGTGAGAATATTTTTGTACTATTCTAATATTTATTAATATATGAAAGTTTTAACCCTTTCATGCTGACAATAATAAATAAAGCAACATTTCTTCCAAATACAGTATTTTACCACAACAGATATCACTTTTTTGTTAATGGTATTTTACTTTGTATTTATATGTGTGCTTTCACAAACATGTTTTATAAATACGAGCATCCGAGCCACAAAAATAAGGACTCACAACAACAACATGTGCTGTTTCCCCACATCAGCTTCCATTAACTCAAATCATCTGATCTCCAAGCTAAATAATGCCCTTTAAAACCAGTATATATTTTAATATTCTCTTTTATTACCATGTTTATATACAATATTTGTCATTTATAAATACAGGTATTAAACATTTTTCATATTTAAAAACACAAACAAATCAACTAGAGTGGAATTTTGGGAGCTTGAATGGAATAATGGGATTTTAATTCATTTAAATGAGGAAAAATGGCTTTGAGATATGAGGAAATTGAGATACGAGCAAAGTCACAGAATGAATTAAACACATATCTCAAGGTATTTCATAATTTTTCTAGCCATTTATAAAAAAATTGTAATTCTAATGTTCCATTACATTTAATGTATTTATTATTCAGAGAGTGGTGGTGCATTGGATGACTAATGTCCATTGAAGTGGTTCATTTACAAATATGACATCCTATTTTATGATTATGCAAGAAAAAAGCTTGTGAAGGAGTGTTTGCTGTAGTGACTACTGTGCATGAAAGGGTTAACTTGACCTAATTGTATCCCAACATCTGTTTTGCAAAAGACTTTTACAAATGAAACAGAGTCACAAAGATTTTTTGGACTTATTTCTACATTCATATTCTTTATTATTTTTCATATTCTTTATGAAAGATTATTCTATGAACTTTTCTCACGGTGCCTTACAGGTTCAGACTGAACTGCAGGTGACTTTAATTTAAGCTCATTACAGAATTTATGTATCACAGGTGTGTGAGTTGCAAATGTTTTTCTTTGCACCTGGATTTAAAAGGACCTGTTTTATGATCTGCATGTTTTTATGAATCAAACATAAACACACCATCGGGGACCATCTTTAGATGAAGGTTAATAAAAAATCTAAAAATGTTTTCCTAAATGAGGCCTGTGGGTTGTTGGTAGCTGCAGACCATCTGTTGATGAACTTCTTAGATGGTTTATTGACTGAATGGATGTTTTCAGCCTCACTGTCACATGTAAGACAGAAAACAGTCCAAACATTTGTTCTGTCCTGTTTCTGCATCAGATTAAATGACGAAGAGTTAAATGGTTAAGCGATTATTGATTTTTGGATCGTTGCATTTGATCAAACACATAAAGTTTGCTTGTCAAACTGATTTAAAAGACCATTTTAAGCAAACATACAGCTTCTGTAGAGGAGGTTGCTGACCCAAACAACATGACAACTCTAATCTGTGTTTTTACAGATGTTAAATGTCTGTTGTGTACATGCAAGGAAAGTTTTCTTCCTGGGAGACAAACTGACAAGAAAAGGGAATAAATTAACTCAAGGCTGCTGCCTGATTCTTAACAATTGTTTCAGTCAAAGAAACTTTGCTCTGTAACAAGTTTAGCTTCAGGCTATTCGTCCTAAAGCTCTGCACTTTCAAGCAAACATTTATACCAGTCAGTCAATCATGTCTAATATCGACTTGAAGCCGGGAGGTAAAAGTTCACTTAGATGTCAGTCGCTCGGACGCCCACCTGCAAGTAGGCGATGCCCCGTTGCTGCTCAGTTTTTCCTGTGTTTCCTTTGGCCAGAGACATTCCATCTTAAATTTTGTCATCTACTGACCAGAAAAATGTCTGCTAGCAATTATTTGAATGGCAGATTTCTAGATTAACCAGCTTTTGGGATGATACATTATTACATTACAGTCATTTAGTAGATGCATTTATCCAAAGCGACTTACATTTTTTGGGTCATAGGGTTCAGGGTGTTACCCAAGGACACTTCAGCATGTAGTCAGGGGAAGCCTGGAATCGAACCACCAACGTTCAGGTTGGTAGACAGCTGCTCTTACCCACTGAGCTACAGCCTCCCACATGAAACTGATACATGAAACAGTGCTGAAACATTCAGGTAAAATCAAGGCCAAACTGGAGCAACTGTGCTTTAAATGAAAAAGAAACATTTTATTTACTACAAGCATGTTAAAGTAGTTTTTTTCTTTGTTTTAATCAAATTAAAAATGAACATTATTGTGTTCCAACTTTTCAAGAATCACACAGGACTCCTGTTAGCAGGGATCCCCAATTCAAGCACTTAACATCTACAATCCTGCAACTTTTAGATGCGTCTCTTTTCAAGCACACCTGAAACAAGTGGCTTATTTTCCTTATGCACATGTCATGCAGCTCTGCTAAGGCCTGGTAACTATACATTCTTCTGATTCAGGTGTGTTGGAGCTGGGATACATCTAAAAGTTGCATAGTTGTATACCTAGAGGAGTGGACTTTCATCCCTGCTGTAAAGAGTCCATTAGATGGTCAACCTTATATTTAAGGAGAAATATGTTTTTTGTTTTCACCATAAAACTGTGGACCAGTTCTACACTCAGCCTGGGAGGTCGTTAAACCAGTATACATGAGCTGTGTAGACTTAGAGACTGGGTTTGACCATGACCATGACCCTCAGGAGGTCCAATTGGGAAGTGCTTCAGGAACATGGGGTACTGGACCCTGATAAGGGTTAGTCAGTCCTTGTGTGACTGGTGTTAGCAGTGAGCCAAGCATGTTACCAGTAAGAGTTGGACACCACTTAAGCTGCCATTTGTCACCAATTCCGCTCAGAACTTTGATGGACAGAACTTCTACAAGCAGCCGAGGTGATGAAGTGGTCCAGCCCGTTGGGTTCAAGATGGGGTTACTCCCTTTTGCAGATGATGTGGTCCTAATTCTTTTGTCAAGTCATGATCTTGACTCTCACTGAAGCATTTTAAGGTCAAATGTGAACTGATCCAGACCAGAAACTAGAAAACCAAAATCATCCCCTGGCACCCAGGAAACAGGGTGTGAGAACATGTCAAACCTGGCTTCTAAAATCACTACCAAGGACCCACAAAACACTTTCCCAGAGTTCTCCTGGTTGTATCTTTGATTCTGAAATGTGAGAAGAGATGAGACAAATCACTACGATGGAATTTATAAAACATAAAGATCTGGTGTGAATGCTGAAAAAATCAGAATATTTTTTTTCTTTTGTGGCTCTGTTTGAAAAATTTGCAGCTTCCAGGAGACTGTGCTCCACGGAGACCCTCACACTGGGATTATTTCAACAGATTATATCAACAGACTCTTCTACAGAAGTCTGTTGAAAAAAATACATTCTCGTAACTTAAAAAAAAAATGCAGTAAAAATCAGACATTTAAAGTTGCAACAATCCTGAAAACGCTGCAAAATCCTGAAGGGATTGGAGAGAGGAGGAATGGTGAATAATAGTTATTTCAAGGCTAAGTGTTAGTAGGTGTTAGATAAAAGAGCAAAGGAAGTAAAGACACTCAGAGCTACTGAATGTAATCCGTGTTAGGAAGGATTCAGAATAAGACATGCAGGCTGTAGCCCCCACAACGTGACTAAATCTTCCTTTTATGAGCCTGGAAGAAGAAAATCCTTCAATTTTTAAACGGAATTTCAAACCCTTAATTTCACCGTTTAGCTCATCATTTTTATTAATCTGATCATTATTTACTTAATTAACTGAATGATTGTTTTATTCAGAAAAAGAGTCGTGAGATCATGTTCGTGTTTGCTTCGTCCGAACTTTGTTTGAACTTAATTATTGAATGGAAGCAGCAATTTCATGCATTTAATGAGGTTGAAATGGGTGATTTTTATATATTAGAATAAAAAAATTTAGCTGAGTTATTATAAAATTAGTTTCTTAAATGACATTTTTCTTTCCTTTGAATTTTTTAAAAAACATTTTAGGCTGCAAAGCATTTTGAAAGCAAACACTAACTATGAATGAGGGATAAAAGTGGTTGAATTATGATTTAATGCTGACAATAACCAGCACCAACTAGTTTCATAGTTATAATAGCAACACATTTTATCATTTCAACAAAGGCTAACAACATATTTCCATGTGACTTAGCTTTGAAGACCCCCCTATATCTTGAAACCTCACAGCCAGCCAGGAAAAAGCCCTTTGTTTTGGCTGAACAGCTCCTCACGTTGGCCCCTTTGCTGAGGGTTCTCTCTGCTCTCCTTTGTGAAATTGATTCGGCCCAGTATCTCCTCAGATCCGAGGTGCAGAGTCCCATCTGCGGCTGTCATCCTCCAGCTCTGTGGAAGTAATCCCTCTAAACTCTTACTTAGAGGTCTTGGATAGCTTTGGCTCCGCTTCGCTCTCTGCTGGAAATAAATTCCTCACCTCTGGCTGTTTCCCAAACTGCTTTGAAACAGAGTCCATGTCCTGGAGACACCCGGCCTTCATCCATCCTGTCCTCTGAACTGCTGGGAGACTCCAAATTACCTCTCAGTGGTGAGGTCGTGGGAGGAAAATGTTGTTAAAAGGTTTTGCAGCAATGGAACAGTGATAACATCTTCATTGGTTTTCTGTTTTGTGCCGGCAGTGACAAACGGCTGACATCGTGGATGTTCTCACAGCAGAGCAGCAGTAAGAGCAGCAGATTAACCAGGATGTAATAATGGTGTTCATTTGATAGATAAATACGTTAACATATCTTAAGTTGAAAATATATATATTTTTTAAAAGAAAATAAATTATTATGTTGCTTCGAAAGGAAAATGGATTTAATAATAAAAAGTTATAGCAGCACCTTCAAGGAACAAACGTGCACTTTCATCTCAATTTGTGTGTTTGATTCTTCACATCTGCTTTTTTAAAGAAGCTAATCATATGAAACTTGACCAGAATATTTCTTTTATTCTTAGTCATAAAATTTTATAATCCCCTTTACAGAATTTTGTTTAGAATGAGAGAAGCGTAATCTTTATTGAGGGGCTCATTTGGTCCCTTGGAGAAGCAGCATTTAGAACTTATGCTGCAAACAAGTTCATCACACTGACAGTGGAGATTAAACTAAATTCAGGTTAAAACTATCATTATTTTCATGTACCTGCATTAAATCGAAACGTAAAATCTAATTGATGTTGTTTTTTAATTATTTTACTCTATGATTTGATTGTGATTTTTATTTATTGTCATTTATGCTTCTTTATAAAATCTTTAATGCTTTAATGTTTTATGTGAAGCACAAAGGTTTTGTACAAATGAACCTGCCTTTCTTTTGCCTACTACTAAAAACACAGCTCACTGACACATTATAATGTTCATGACTTATATTGTATATTCTGTGCTTTTCTCATAAAAAAAATTAGGATTACTTATTAAAAGTGCATGAAAACCTAAATAAGTTGCTTTTTTTTTGTATTTTTAGGTTAGGCAACTTTATTTGCATGGTAGCCAATTGGCACCAATGACATTTCTGATATTGACAGACCAGCAATGCTGACTAAGGATGTAAGAAAAACTGGGCCATCCCAACTAACTTAAAATCGATAATTGATCAATGGATGGAAGGGCTTCATGTCCCGATATTGACAAATATACATATTTAAACAATTATCTTATTTTCAACTACATTATTAAACTTCATTGTTCAATTGCTAGAAAATTAAGAAAAAGCTGTTCTCTAGTGATGAGATAATATTGTTAAAGTAAATATTTGTTGATTGAGAAAGTTGTCCCTTTAGTTAATTTGTGCATGCTAACCGCTAGCCTACCAATAGTATTTTGCATTGTTGTTAGCCTTTAACTAAGATATAGCTTTTTATCCATTTGGACATTAACGTTTTCTGATATAAATATTTTTCCAGGAAGGTACTGATGTATTTTATGTATATCTAATACAGTTCTGATTATATTTCTGTTTTATAGTTTTGCTAATTAAAGGTTTTAAAACAAATTAAGCAATGGCCCTTATTGTATGCTAAGCTGCATGATAGACTATAGTGGAAAATGAAGTGAAGTGTGTTTTTCTAGCAAACTTTTTGTCAAGCCTTTCTCTATCCCACCACACAGCAATTGATGAATATAGATCTTGCTATTGAATTATCATCCAGCTAGCTTATTGTTTCTGTTATTAACAAATTAGCCTGATTACCTCTGTATCTGGGTGGTGAGTGTTATAACGACATATATCTCTGCAAGAATAATCATCGTTTTTTTGGAACAATTTCTAAAGCAGCCAAGATATCAGCCAGTCAAAACATCTGTCTAATTCTGTGTCTGATATTGTGACTGATTATCTAGTGGGTTTTGCTCAGTTTTTCATTAGGTATTTAAAGGACTGGCTTGCATTGGGTAAAACATTTTACTTCTCTTATTGATCTGTTATTTTTTCATGTTTAGCAAAAAGAGATAACCAATATCCCAGCAGCTGTGGATCATTCTTGGATTTGCTAAACACCACAGAACCCTTTAAACTATGACCATTCATAACTGTGTTTATCTTTTCCTGAACAGGCCAGAAAATACTGTGGTGTAAAATTAACAAGTGCACCCACTTCTCCATCCCCAAAGACGACAATAATCTGAGTGTTTGTGTGCAACTTTGCCAAAGTAGATATCAAAGGCATCCATACAGATCCCAGAGGCCCCAAACGTTGTTTGAGATAATAAGAGAAAAAGCCAGTTACAGGATCTAAAACAGCTGTTTGATGGTACAGGCAGAGAGCCAACTTGAAAATTATCTGTTTACAATAGATGAAGAGCATGGCGACCATATGAGCTTCTGTCAGTGATTGATTTGATTCAGGTAATCAGAACGGCCAGCAATGCCTTACAATTTTCGGTGAGGAATGCAGCAGCAGATGCCGACAGCACAGAGGACGTCACACAATCAGGTTTCCCAATATCTGTCCCCAAAACAGCAGAACAAACTACAGGTATGTTTCTAAAAAATAAACACAGGCAGAAAAGATAAATAAACTTATTAACTTATTTTCCACATTCAACAGCAGCAAAGTGTTTTTATATTCATTACCATCATTTCTGATCAGACTTTGCACTTCGTCAAAAAATCTGAATCTTTGAATGTCGAATTTCGTGAGTTTAGTTTTTATTGCATATTTGTCTCGTCTTTCCATTTTTTACTTTCCTTTTTTCTTCTGTTTACTGTCCTCTCTTTCATCCCATCTTTCAGCTGCAGCGATAACATAAAAAATCAGCAAAAAACTAATTTAACCCATTTAATTTGAATGGACATAACATGTTTCTATGTTAGACATAACCTAAAATCAGTTGGCCATTTTTTTTTTTTTTTTGCCAAGCAGAAAAAATACAGGACTGAATCAGTTAAAATAAAATAAAAATTTAAAAAAATTAAAAATGCTGACGTATCATGAGGGACTTCCTCTTGGCAAAGCCACTTTGTTTGGCCAAACGCAGCAGTCAGACCATCCTTCTGCTCACTGATGCTGAGAAAACTCAAGGCGGACCAGTTAGACATTTGCACCTCTTCGAGTAAACCAAACTTCACGAGGAAAGCAAGCATGTTTGGATTATAGAGGTTTGGTGAGAACGCGTAAGGCCTAATCCTGCTGGATCATAAACAAACGTTTCAAACGTCATGCTTCCACACATTTTTTATGCTGCCATGGTTGTTGAGTCAGATCATCTACTAGTGAGCAGTGCTCACCGAGTTCAGAGTACAACGATCTGTGATAGACACCTCCTGTCAGAGACCTGCTGTCTCTAATTGTCTCTAGTGTCTCTAAGTTGTGTCCAGTGATCTTTATGGATGAGTTTATTGATCCTGCTGCATGTCCTGAAACTGATCCTGCACCACAGCAGCATGACCTTAGCAGCCACAGCAGAATATCAACTCCGGCATCACATTCAGGTTTTCATCTAGGCTGCGGACTATTTCATATTGCTTCCTCAGACTTCCAGCCTGATAAATCAACACAGTCAAACCCTTTTGGACCTCAGATCAAACTTAAAAGTGTGTTTTAGTGAGTTTAAAAAGCCCTGCCTCCCTAAATTACTGTGCATGGAGAAACTTTGTAAAGCCTGTGTTCCCGAAACAGACAGTCCACTTTGCTTTATTGAATATTAATGCTAAATTCCCTCAAACAGCTCTGAACGACGCAGATGACTGGAAGAGACTTCAGCTGTCAGCTTTACTGAGGCAGCAGCAGGCCGACAGCTGACTGGCCTGCAGACCTGCACACACGACGGTGCACGCGTGTGCACGCTTCAATTCGGTCCATCTGCTGTTGTGTGTCACCTCGAGGCGACGGCTTGAGAGAAAGAGCGAGGAACAAAGCGGAATGAAAGAAAGGGGGAAGGAAAAGATGAAAAGATGCACGAG
This sequence comes from Pseudomugil tenellus, assembly GCA_037177515.1. Lineage (NCBI taxonomy): Eukaryota > Metazoa > Chordata > Actinopteri > Atheriniformes > Pseudomugilidae > Pseudomugil > Pseudomugil tenellus. The sequence goes on along the minus strand of JBAMHX010000026.1, from coordinate 2,847,304 downwards.
CAGAGGACTGGGCGCAGAGGTGTGTGTTCTGGGTGTTGGGTGTGTGTGCGCTGCACCTCGAGGCGGTGCTGTCTGTGTGTCTCTGTGGATCCCAGATGGAGCCAGAACTCAGCAGAACACATTAGTCCACTTGGCGTGTTCTCACACACACGTTCAGACACACTCAGTAATTCTGGAGAGTAATTCTCCTGACAGTGGGATCACCTGAGCCTCCGCAAGATTTCTGCTTCGCTGCAATAGTCAAATGACTTGCTACGGAAGCCCGGAGTGGCCCGTCATCACTTTTTTAGATATCTCCACTTGCTCCCAGATGGGACCAAGTTTGTGTTCTGAAGGACACAGTTTCCATGGGTATGAAAAACAGAAAGCATAGCTTTGAAAAAGAGAGGTCATTGTGTTTGCAGCAATCATTCAGCTTCCAAATCCAACTCAACTTTGTCTCATTCACAAGCTGGTTTAATGATGATATAATTGGCAGGTGAGCTGTCCCGCTGCACCACTTTACAAACAGGAGGGAAGATGTATTAATTTGCACTGATGGAAGCATTTTTTAACAGTTTTAATTTTACTAAACAAATCTGAAAATTCATTTAAATCAACTTAAATTCAAATTAACTGAAAGAAAATGGTAGATGTGAGAAATACAACAAATAAAGTTTTAAGGATAATTTAGTTCAATCCTTTAAACTCCAGTTTTTTTCATTTTTTGTTACTTGATTTTCTTTTTTTAATACATACAAATTCTGTTTTCAGGACAGCTTCAGTTGTCAAGTTATGAAACTCAAATCATGCAAATTTATTACTAAGTACTTTGTACAAACAAGGCCTATGCCGTTGGAAACGACGGCTAGGGGTATATCCCCAAACGCCCCCAATCCTCCTATTCCCCAATCCTTAAATAGACACAACATTTTCAGTCACAAAGCTGCACCTGGTGTGAAAACTTTGAACCAGCCTGGTATGACATCAGAACAGGATGCATTCTTAGGTCATGACCGTTTATTTGCACTGGATTTAAGGTCAATGAAAGAAATAGTTCCAGGGATATAGCCCAAAATCATATTTATTTATGAATAATGCGCCATCTGGTGGGGAAACCATAAATCGGATAATTGTGAAATTTGACATAGATCGTCCTCTTAGGGGCCTAAACAGTATACTGAGTATCAAATTCCATTTCTGAAAACTGTTCAAGTTATCACGCTCACACAAAGGATATCTGGTGACGGCAGTCGTGATGAAACCGTTATATCCCTTACATCCCGTATTCAAGGATATAATAATAGATCCACAGTGACCAAACCTTTTTTCATCTGCAGATCATTTTACAAACTCTTAGCTTTCAGAAGAAAAATATTATTATTGACAATACTGGAGAAAACGCAGGTAATCCAGTTAATGTCAAAGTAAGAGTTCATCATTGGTCTGTTTTTGTATGTAGAGATCGCAGGATAAGCAGTCAGAAGATATATAGAGAGGTGTTCCACAGGGCTTTGTCCTTGGGCCACTTTGTTTTTTGTAAGTAATGATGAGTGAAATGCCTCCAGTGCCATTTCCAACATAGTGGTGGTGACTTTTAAGCCCAAACCATTCATACTTTCATTCAGCTTCAAAAAAGCCACTTCTAAAAACGTATTGTGAGTCCACCATTTTGATGTAACACACCACTGCCTTGTAGCGTCTACAAACCTTCACTCGGCACTGCATGAGGATTTAGGCTGTTAAGTTTATTTATTAGGAACTTTTTTTTTTGTTCTTTTCTCTTAGTCACAAGTTCAAAAAGAAACAAAGTAATTTTTTGCACTAAGACTCAATAGATCTAATGGAGGGACGTGTCCTTACTAGAACCAGGATCAAGACACGTGGAGTGGAGGGACAGATACATTCATGTTGGATCATTTCGACAGAACAGAAAAAATACACCTTAAAAAGAGAGCTTTAAAAAGTCCTTGAATAAGTCAGGAAAACTAATTCAACCTTAATCCTACAATAATCAAGCACATTAAGTTAACATATCTAAACCGACAAAGGAGAAGTAGGAATCCAACCCACCATCTGCAGGAAGTATTCTACATCTTCACCTCCACCTGAAGCTCAGAATACTACGCAGACACTAGAATTTACAGAAGATTCCCTACATTCAGAAACATTTCATGCAGCCGAAGTTTGTGCTTTTTACGTTCTGCTCTCTCTTACGTTTCCTGCTTTGCAGCTTAAACCAGAACAAAACCGAACAGACACGCTGCAGCACATTTCCCCTTAACAGCAGCTGAAGTAATGACACCCAGAGTGAAATAGAGAATTTAAACATTGCATGACGAGGTCATGAGCTCTGCTCACATCTCAACCAATCAGGCTAGATAATATTCTATCCACTGCTCCATGTTCACTAACAAGATGTACAGCATAACTTAGCAGTAGCTTTGTAACAGGGTGAAAGTGTGGTTTTCTACATAACCTCATCTGCAAATCATTTAGTCTAATCTTGGCTTTTAGGAGAACAAAGAACACGTAACAAACCATTTACATATTTATACCTTTTCCTCCAGTTTTTTTTTCTGCTACTTACTTATAAATTCTGCTGACCTAAAACCATTTTTTTGGCTTTATTCCAGCCATAGAGGAGCATTATTCCCTGGCTGCTCCTGACTGGACATTATCGTCAAGATAAGCCCTCTGACTGGTGAAAAGGTTGACAGAAAGTGGCTTTAACACCATTACTAGGTGAAATTGCAGGTGTCTTAGCAACAGAAAGATATTTTTAATCACGAAAATGTGATAAATAAAGGTGTTATCATGGATCTGTGTGGACTTACCGTATAGTCTAAATAAACGGCACATTTATGTGGCTGAATTCTAAACCTCTTAGACGGGTTAAACATGTTCTGAAGACATTTAAATCACCTAACAGGTAAGTCATTCATCACTTACACACTACCATTCTTAAGAAACTGGTGAAAATACAAGCCAAAGTACTCCTGGGTGCCGGTGGTGGAAGAACAATTTTAGATTAATTCAGGATTAATTATTAATCCAAAGCTGTCCCGACACAAATTACACAAACCATGATACTAACACTGCCATGTCTCAAATGAAAACTTCCTCTAAACATCTCGTCTAAACCATTAAGTTTGTTTTTGGCCTTAAAAGTATTTCAATGTCTGGACGATCAGAGCAGGAAAACATCCAACTGATCAAACTGATCACAGGAGATTTTTCTGTATTTAACACACACATAAGGCACACCGGGTTATAGGGCGCGGGCACCGTGAAACATATCGGTAAACACGCATGTTTGACCGCTTAATAAGTGTTGTTGGGGGGGGGGGGGGGGGGGGGGGGGGGGGGGGGGGGGGGGGGGGGGGGGGGGGGGGGGGGGGGGGGGGG
>JBAMHX010000026.1:2823185-2840993 GCA_037177515.1 Pseudomugil tenellus | reverse complement strand
GGGTGCGGGAACCGGGAAACATATTGGGAAAAACGCAGGTTTGACCGCTTAAGAAGGGTTGTCCCCCCCCCCCCCCCCCCCTGTCGCATATGAGTAACATAAGACGACAGCAACGTTTACCAGATTCAGTGTTACTGGAGCTTTGAGCTTTCTGCACAATATATTCCACCATAGACCAGATGTTTAACAGCTGCAGAGTTCAAGGCGCCAGTTTAGCTCCGTTCACCAAAATTCAGGATGTGAAAAATGTGCGTTTCTTTTGGGTCCCTCGCTTCTCAGACTAATTTTTTTTTTAAGTTTTTATCGTCTATTTCTTCTTTCTATTAAGCTTTTGGTCCGTGTTCATTTCCTTTACTTGTTTTTTTACAGTGGCCACACTTACTCCTTTTCTCACACTGTCCTCTCCTACATCTATGGCGAGTGAATGTCTGCTTTGCCGAAGTCACACAACAACAGAATAGGCGCACCGCACCATAAGGCGTATTGTACATTTTAGAGAAAATGGAAGACTTTTAAGTGTCCCTTAAGGCTGTGAAAATGCGAAACATTTCTATTAACGCTTTGTGAAGGAGACTGAGTTCTGGACACTGACCAACAAGAAAACTACCTCTGCATCATTCAAAATGCACACAACAGCTGCTACTATTTATATTATTACTGTCAATACTATACTGTACATAACTGCTGCTATGTATGTTGCTAAATACACTGATCGCCTTGCACTTTAATTTCTGTCACGTCCTACTTTTTCTTAATACTTGCACATTAATGTCTGTCATGTCCTTTTTTTCTTTTTCCTTAATAGTTATGTACGCATGAAACAGTGAGAAACGCAATTTCGATTCCTTTGTATGTCATTGGCATGTGAAGAAATTGATAAATAAATCTGACTTTGACCTTGATGGAACTGATAAATTCCTCTTCTTCACAAATAACAGACCCACATCGCCCCTATTAATGGGATCAGTTCCATTAACTCTCAATCCCTCCCCCTACATACTAACAGCCAACTAGAAAACTACTAATTATTTCTACATTATTTCTGTTAAAATGATCAAATATTAACAAGCTTTAAGCAGCAAAAAGTTTCCGTAGAAACTTCAGTCAAACATCTAAAACACAGGGAATAAAGCTTTAATAAAACTCCAGTAAATGTGAGGAGCTGTGAATAAAAGCTTTCCTGTGTGAAAGGTTTCAGGTTGTTCCTGTTATATGGAGAAGCTCCCGTACACGGGGGTCATACTGGAGGCGAGTCGCTGGTGTTTCAAATGTTTCAGCCACTCCAGCTTTAAGCTGACACCATAGCAAAAGGATTCCCACTGATTTTAAAACCATTTTCCCTTGGAGCTTCGCAGCTCATGCTTTTCTCACCATCAGTCAATCCTGAGACAGGAAACAAGCAGGCTGAGGCTATTTTACCTAAGTACAATCCATTTTATGGTCATCTAGAGCACTAAACACAAGAGGAAGCTATTTTACTTCTATTATTTCTCACTATTTTATGAATTATTCAACACAAACCTTATTAAAAAACAAGATCGCTTTAATAATAAGCATGTTTATATGATTCCTTTTCATTTTAACTTTTTTTATGAGAATTTTTGTTATTAAATTCCTGGAAAGTCTTAAGGTTTAGAAATCATTTACACATTTACAGTAATTAAACACAAAACATAAAATAATCATTTGGAGTAAATGATGATCTTCCTTATTTTTACTCTGTTCAGCTCAGATTTCAGTCATTTGCAGGAATACTCTGATTACTCTGCAGTTGTATAGTGTGTTCGCTTTTTGAAATGTTGCAGAAACAATCGCCTCATCTTGAACACAATCACATCAAAAGATGATTGTTGACTTCGGGAGGAGCAGGAGTACAAGTTCTATTTCAGTCCTGGAAGACAAAGTGGAGGAACACCAATAGCTGGAAATAATGGCTAACAAGAACATTGTCATAACCATTTGTTTGTACTTTTCTTCACCAGTATCACCTGAAAGAGATGTGTGATCTTGATGGGTGAAATGATTACCTTCATTCAGCTCAACAAGGCTGATCTCGTAACTAGAGGTCGCATGTCCTTCTTTGGGTCCATTTGATCTGCTTATTATAAAAAACTGCAAAGATTTCTGCAAGAATTATCATGAAATACTAAGATCAATTCCAACTTTAGCCGAAGATGTTGGATATCAGGGCGACAGTATGTCCTGTAATCAGTTTTCCAAGTATTTAATCTCTGATTAAATACATGGATAATAGTAAAACAGGTTTTGGGATTTACAAATGTTTCATACCGAACTTTATAATCTTTCTGTACAGGAGATGTTGAGGTATGAGCTGGAATCAACATGCTGGAGACACAGATGGACGTCTTCAGGCTCAAAAAGTGATTTAATTCTTCTTTGTATAGTTTTTTTTTTCATGATCTGCATCTTCGTCTGTCCGGCCCAAGCAGCTTTCCCTCTGTCCCTTTAAATTTCTATCTCAGCTCATAGTTTCTCTCTGGTGCTCTCAGGGGAGCTTGATGCCCTGCATGACAACAGATGGAGCCCTGAGGCTTTGGGACCGCACATACAGAAGGATGGAGAAGGCAGGCAGCTGTGGGCGGGGTTAGAGGCAAGCTGCGCTAAAGACTGATGTGAACATCAGTATGAATACATGCATACACATAAAGCCACAGTGATGAGAATATACGTAAATGAACAGACACGAAGCAAATTCATAACGATAGACTGCACTCGCACTGTGTTCACACACAGTTAAATGAAAAACACCTAAGATCTGACTGGATTTAAAACAGAGAGAACGACAATCAGCTCCAGCGATTTGCTCGCTTTGCAATGATGTATTTACCCCAGGTGACGTGTGAATTTAGAGCCAATTTAAGTTTGAAGTGTTCAAAAACCACAGAGCCAATGGGACATCTGTGAACCGTTGGAGTATGATTGGCTCGACAACAAAGCAGGCCTATGGTGACCCCATCCATCCATTTCAGTGAGAGTCTTGTGTAAAGCTGCAGTAAAGAGTTTGACATATTATCTGCACCAATTTTAAGCAAACACAGCATGGCAAGATGGATGATGCAGTCCTCCCAGTGAGACATTGGTAGCCTGGAAGTTCCTATAAGTTGGCTCTGCTCCATCTAATGTCATATCTCACACCAGCTGTTGCTTCTGAGAGCGCTTCCAGGTAACAAAAATTTGACTCCATGAAAGGACACGATGTCACAGATGTCTACTGAGGGAAATCAATTTGTGTTTGCTGTAATCAATAGTCTGAGAACAAGGGCACAATCTGTTACAGCCCAATAAAAGCCAAATAATGGTGAACTCTGAAACAGGAAGTTCTTGTTTAAGCAGCGTTAACCGTGATGCTATCTTAGATGATTATCAGGACTCAACCACCACCAGGAGGAAGGCCCTAATCATTCAGGGGAGTGTGATGACTTCAAAAGTTGTGGACTGAGAATGCACAGCAGCATCTTGGTTGCCATGGTGATTAAGAGATGGCAAAATCCTTGCTTGATGTTCACTGTGTTTAGTGGAACTGACAGTGTCCTGGTTTGTAGAGTCGCATTGTGAGAAGTACACAGAAATACTGTAGCAGACAGAAGGATATGTAGATGTGAATATCGCAACTATGATAGTTTAGAGTTGCAGTGTGAGTCAGATGATGTCAACTATGACAAGCTGCTTTTAAACAGTGAGTGAAAAAGCGGGCAACATCAGTTTCTCTAAAGCTTTAAAAACCACCAGGTATGTATGGACGTCTGTTTTTTAACACTTGGGAGGGCTGAAAAAAATGTTTGTTTGGATGGGGACATCCAGACATGGGATGATGGGTTGGCTGGCACAGGTTTGGCATAGGGGGGCATGGGTCCGACCAAGTCTCTTGGGGGGCTTGGTCCATTTTCTGCATCATTCCCATAGGCAATTGTTGTGGTGTCATGGGCCCTATTGTACCGCCCCTCTGTGCAGCAAATTAAGCAATACCCCTGAAAACACAAAGTCAGTGTTGAGCAGGATAGATGACATGCGGCAAGTGGAAAAAACAAACCAAAGAAGAAGAGGAACAGGAGGAAGAAGTAGACTAGGACAAGAAAAATAACTGTTAAGAACGTGAGAGCTTCTGCAGAAATGCTGCATTAAAGTCTTAGATGGTTGCAAATAACTTTATAGCAGTGCATTGCCACCAGTTTTGTCTGAAACTGATGTCAGAATGCAGGATTGACCTCTGAATCCAGCATTGCCCACTGGTGGAGATGAATTGAATTTACAACCATGGCCACATACAAGTATAAAGTATGATAATGCTTGAATCGGATGTACTTATTACATCCTTCAAACATATCAAAACATAGTGTTCTTGTTGCTGGCATGCATAGAAATGGACCATTCTTATAACCAATCAATGAGCAGCAGTGTGATCACCTGCACTCTAAAGCTTGCTACATCGTTCATGACAAGCAAGAAGTTTGTTGTTGCTCTCAAGGCAGCAAGAAAAGGAGAAAAAGTTCTTTGTGGTCTGCTCCAGTCATACTACACGAGAAGCTGCATTTGCAATCAGGGAGGTGGGAGGGATGTCAGGCGAAGTGTCTCTACTTTTGTGTGAACAACTGACCAGCTTATTTCATAATTAAAGAGGCACTTTGACCAGAGCACTTTGGGTCATGCTAGTTTTATTTAAACTATCCATTCAAACTCGAATTAATAAAGATGCGAAACCAGCAACTGTCTTCAAGCTTTTCTGTGTTAACCACTCTCACCTCAAGAAAAAACGTCTGCCAGCCTGATGTGTTGAGAACTGTCTTTGACTACAACCATTAGAAAAACTGACGTCATTTTCTACTTGTGGGCTCAGGAACCAAAAAAATGTTCTACCTTCTCGCGGAAGATGTAATAAGCTTTAGAGTTGGATTGGTAAAACTTGGATCCTGAGGGAAAGTTTGCAAATATTAAGACTGGATATTCTGGTATCCTTCCACATTTTTGGTTATAGGATTGAGAAAGAGAATGTATACCATTTAGTCGCATACTGAGCTTAACTCCTTGGTGGAAACAGGGTTTAAAACAACAGTAGATTCATAGGCTACATAAGGGAAAAATGGCCACTGGTACATTCAGCAGGATGTCCTGACAATCTTTACCAAAAAGATGAGACCCAGTGCTCCTCTGAAGAATTTAGGCAACTGTAGGGTGAAATAGTCATCATTCAAGGGTCTTATTCCCAACTGCGGCTTCCAATTTTGCCACCATCAGAAGAACTACATAATTTAAGTTGTAACGGAACTAGGTTGAGCAATATTTTACAAAATGAAGCTTAAAACTTTATCAGATGAAAACAATAACATTCTGTGACTACTATAATGACCTAGGATATCTAATACCTTAACTTTTAAAATGTAATTATGCTCAAACTCGCTTCTGAGATGGAAATATGTGGATGTCTTTACACAAAATTAGTCATTCTGGTTTGTTTGCAAGCCTGCAAAAGTCATGAAATTGACACAGGCAATGCAATATTTATCTATTACTCAGGTAGTATGTTCTACATCTCATAAAAGAATAAAAATGTGCCATCCTTAGGAAAAAAAACTGTGAAAAACTCTTGAAATGTTATGTTTGGCCTTTGCACCCTAAACAGGTAAATTAACTTTTATAGCATCCTACTGATGAAAGGTTTTAACCTCTGTATGACCTGGAGTGCACCATAGGACACATCACCTTCAACTTGGCTGAGGACAACCTGTTAATGTAGCTAATATCAGAGGAAAGGTCACCATGCGGATTAAATGTCAGACCTATTCTGAGCTGGTGGAAACAAACAGGAAGCCTGGAATGAAAGGGAATTTCTAATGTGACTGATGAATGCTGACAGGGAGAAAGTGTCTGACATATACAATATGGAGCTGCAGTGATCACATTAGCTTATTTGGGCGTAGAAAGGAAAGAAGAAAATGCTTTGCTTTAATGTAGCTAATTGTTTCTGGCAGGACAGAAGTGTAAAACAAACAATTAAAAACACAAGTGGAGATAAGATGAGATAGAATTTGATTGGTGCATGATCATTTATAAAGTCACGCAAAAAAAATAGGGGGGGGGGGGGGGGGACATGAATGGGCACAGAGCTTTTCCTTCCAAGATACACTTAAAGAAAAATGGTCAAACCCTTGTATCTGTCCACTCTGTGAAGATAGGGATGAAGTCATCTACCATTTCATCCAATAAGGATGCTCCCAGGCAACAACTCGCAACCTTTAGCTTCATGAACTTGAGTTTATAAAAGCAAACAGGCAGGCAGACTTGCTAAAACATGCTAACTATCCAGCCAACCAGGGTTCAATTTAATAAGACGGGTTTGACTGTGTTTGACTGTGTTCACCCATATTAGGGTAAAGTTGATTTGGACTGGGTTTAATTTGGGTCCCAAACCCTGCTTATTTCAGGTCATATTGCCATCAGCCAGAAGCATTTATGTTCATAAAAGCACTATGTTCAACCATGAAATAGATTTCAGAGAAAACAGTAGCAGAAATCAGAATGAATTTACAAGATATAGACCATTGATAAGCCAGTGATCTTCCTGAAGGCTCAAAATTATTAAGCACGTAATTATTTGTATCTTGAGGTGTGCTATATAAATAAAAATATACTTAAGTAAACAGCAATTTGAGCTTCATTTTTATTGTGGTTCACCACAGTTACGTTATATCAGATGATTTGACAGAAGTTGAGTGACCACATCATTGTTCCAAGTGTTTTTTAAGCCAGCCTGATTGGTTCTCTCATTGTGCTATGTGGTTTCTTCATTAATCCTCAACAGTGACAAATATTCTTATATTCTAAACAATATTTACACATCTTTACAGATCAATGTTCTCTTTACTATCATTCCAAAACTATTTAAACAAACCTTGTGGTTGCAGAGACACACTAACTTTACCACAAGGAAGGTCTAAAAACACACATATATAATCATGGAATTTGACATTATAGATTGAATTCACAACAAATGGAGCAACAGTTTGCAAAAGTTTTTTTGGGGGGTTATTTGAGTAAAAATAAATATTTTTCTCAGAAAAATGCTGCAAGGCAGTTACTAAACCTGCAGACGCTCCATACTCACATATCTAAGAATACAGGACGCGACTGTCGAGGATTTTGTGGTTTGGTTCTTCAAAATCTGCATCTTTACATGAAAAGAAATATGATTCATCATGATACAATTCATATGGCCTAGGCCTGCTGGTCTGCGGTGCATATGTGCATATTGGAATGTTCCAGCATCTATGGATGATTGGCTTCCAACCCTTGGCTCCACCCACAGCATAATGCCTCATGATTGCTAGATATTTACCCAGTCTCTTCCTCTATTGACCATCATTATGGACACCACTTGCTGTAGAATTAAACAACTCATTTAGTTCTCTACTTTTCATCATTGTCTGTGGTTACAGAACTTTTGGTTTGTCTTTATGGTTTTTAATATTTTGTTTAGCATTGATTATTGCTCCTGTCACAGAAAGTTTTAAGTTGTCCTGTATTGTATTATTTTGTTTAGAGCACTATGTAAATACATTACGAAGGAATTTTTAGGTAGTCACATTTGCATTTTCATTTTACCACTCCTTTTTTCTCCCTAGACCCCCAAGGAGTCTTAACATAACGTGGAAAGAAAGGAAGAAAGAAAAAGACAAAGGCCATGTTTTTTCTTTGTGAAAAGTGTGAAAGCAAAGTTTTCAGCTATAAATTAATAAACAGCCTATATTTCATTACTTTTTACACCATTTTGGAGTCAAATCAGCAATGAATGCCAATAGAAACTTCTCGAAAAACAAAATATGAGATAATATCACTGAAATTTTGGAAGAAAAAAAATGGACTTCATTAGGCCTTATGTGCATCAATAAGGGTAAAGGTTCTCATCTGCCTCTCAAAATCTCCAATTTTGCATAGTTTTTTCCACACAGAAATGTAAAAAGTTGCTTATAGTGAACAATGAAATACATTTATTTTCATCATGTCAATTTTAGGCTGACATCATCATTCATTGTGAACCATTACCAGCTATTAATGTTCTGAAAATCATTTTTAATACATTTTTATAATTACTTAACCAGCAGCCTGCAGGGAAAATTTCACATTAGCCCAGATATGAACATGAACAGGTGTTGACAAAATGTGTCTACACTATAGTTCTGCTTTCTAGTCTTCTTAAGGGAATCTGCAGTAAATCAGCCTTTAAGCCACTTTCTGAAAAAAGCACTTCATGACAGTACAGATGCTGTTTCTTAAACATCTGGCATTATTCCTACAAAAATTCTAGATTCATTGAGAATTTCAAGTAATACTGAAAACTTGAATTTGATTTGTTTGATAGTTTGACTTTGAAATGACATTAACTGGAGATACAGATCAAATCTGCGACCAGACCTTTTGTAACCATAGACTGTATATGAAAAATGGGCAGGCCCTCTGCAACATTACTTGTAGTTTTCTGAAGAACTAAAGTAAGACTCAATGGGTGATTGTCAGCGTGTAAAGTGCTGTCACTCCCAGATAAAAATGGTGGAATTGCAAGGGAGGAAGTGAGCATGAGGCTGTGTGATTGACACCTATCAAACTGCAAGCTCCCTGTAGCTAAGAGCTAACCAAGCTAACTTGGACCTAACTGGCAAACAGAGCTAAGATGTGCGGTTAGCTGGCTAAAAACAGAATTTGTGATTCTAGATATACTCAATCTAAAGGACACGCCTCTTACATACTTCTCTGGGAAGCACAAGTGCTCCCTAACAGGAGATTTTACAACAGGAGAAGATCTTGAATGTCTGGGTACCAAGTGATTTTAGCTACAGTGCAAAGCAGTTACTGTTCCATGTCATAAAAAATCTGAATAAATGTACCTAGCTCCCAAAATTACACAAAAACTTGTATCCACATAGCCTAAATGTACACATTCAGCACCTGACATCTGCACAGGAATTTACATCAAGCCAATCAGATCTTTGTCAACTGAAGTTTCACACCATCAGAGCTTCAACAGAGTCTGACACAAACATCGCTTCAAGAACCAACTGAGGTTTAATTCCCAGACCTAATCAGGCGGTACAGCCTCAAATCACAAGAAAAGGAGGACAAAGTGAGATTTTTTCTTTGATACAATGAACCCTGACAAGAAATTAAAGTTTGAAGGAAAGGAAGTTTTCTTTCTGCTTTTAGATCATCTGCTTGAAGTCATAGAGACTAAACTGACTGTAGCAATTCTGGCAAAACGACCAAATAATGTAAGAGCACATTTCAGCAGCCTTACCTAGCTTGGGCAGGGAGTACTGAATTTTGAAGTAGTCCTCATAAAATCCTAGAAGTCTCTTGGTGATGTGGAGGGCGTAATCTCCTGCGCCGCTCAAAATGGCATCCGGTCGGGCGTACAGTCGAATCTGAAGGCAAAGACACGGATACACAAATGGAATCAGGCTGATTTTAATAGAGATTGATTCAAGACAGATACAGGGAGGAAATTTTAATTAGTGTGCACTCATCTCCACAGAGAACAAAACAAAGATAAGTTATTTTGCTCTAAATCTACACAGAACGGAAATGAAATCTGGCTGAGACAAACAGAAGTTAGCAGGGTGTATATCAGAGCTCACCAGAGCAAATAAAACAAGCAGGTAGTGTTAAAGTTTAAACTTGTTGAGAAGGAAGAAATGACATTTGAAGGATGCTTTGTCCAAATGTGCAGAAACTTAAGGAGAAATGTTATCAGAGCAGTGCTGCAGGTCAAATCCTCAGTGTGTGTAACTGAATCAGGCCTGCCTCACGTTCAGCTGTTCGGTTAAAAAATAATGGAGTCAGGCTGATGTTCAAATTGGAGGCAAGAAAAATGGATTTACAGCAGCAGTGGGAAAATATTGACTTATAGATACAGATTACAAGTTAAAAGTTCTGCTTTGGGTGGTTTTAGAGCTGAATGTGGTCTCATTCGTGTGCCTGTGCTAAATGAGGCTACTGGTGATTAGCTGGCTAACAAACCAAGAAGAAAAATATCACAAATCATTGAGTCAAATGCTTCCTGTTAACCTTAATGCTTCACAGTACATGTGTCCCCCACCAGCGGATCTTTTATCAGTAATCAATACTGCCAGGTCACATGGCAGCTTTACACCAATCAGATTGCTTGGGCGTTAAAGTGGCTTCTCTTTTGACCTCATTGGAAGACCAGCAGGGTGGTGCGTCAATTCTGTGTGTTTAAAGCTCCAAAGGTAACCCAACACATCCATGTCAGTGGGTTCAGGTAATAACGGGTTGGTTGAAGTTAGAGATGAAGGTTTCATCGCCTTTTTCTCTCCAAAGGTCTAATAAATTTTGACCATTGTCACAAATCATTAAAAAAAAGCACTAGTCTTGCAGAATTTTGGGAAGCAATTAAACCAAACGTTTAATTTTAGTGAAAGTAGTGGCTGATTACCATCTTGGAAACATGGGTTACCTATTCCTGTTTACTTTAGGTTTTAATGAGGGGTATAAACCCTGAAGTTAAAGGACACAACCTAAAGGGAGTAAAAACAAAAATAAGTGTAGAAAGTAGGCAACTGGGTCAAACAGCAAATTAACATTCCTGCCTTTAAATCCACAGACTTTCAGCCTCCTTACAGGTTGTTTAGGCTATAAATAATAAAGACTCTTTATATGACACAAAATAAACAAAAGGATGGATTCTTATATTTAACCTATCACTTAATATCATTAAGTAACTTAATGATATGATATGGGTTAGTCAAGCTGCTTACTCATATGTCAAAAGCAAAAACCAATGTCAACTCCAAACATTGAAACTTGACTTGAATATGTCTGTGCACACAAAATACTTCATCCGAACTAATTAACATTCTCAGAAAGTCCTCAAGCAGTATTCTTAACAGCACACTAAGATCCAAACTTGAGACAAACATAGGTCTAAGTAAAGTCCTGGTGAGAGCATTAATTTATTTTATAGGCCACTTAATCAATTCAGGGTTGCGGGGAGGCTGGGGTCCTTCTTGGAACTTGAGAGGTAGGTACACCTGGACAGGTTGCCAGTCCATTGCAGGGACAACATATAGAAACCAAAAGAAAAAAAACCTAGTGACTGTGTCCATTTTTGCGTATTTTTGGGTATAAAGATATTTAACACCAGCTAGCTACATATTGAAACTGATGCATGTAGCCAGATGGGTAGCTACATACATAACCTAATTCTTTGAACTGTACTCAGTTAAAATCTAGCCAGCTTGACCACAATACCAAGCTGTTTTACCCAGATGCTGTTAGACTTCAGGAAATTCAGGAAAGTAATGAGTTTGGCTAAGTGAAGCTAAAAGAAGTCATATTTTGGGGGGAACATTTCGCTTTATCCTGGCCTTCTATGAAGGCTGTGTTTTCATGGCTATTTCTATTACCCTCTACATTCACTTTTGTATAACATGAGCAACAAAAGATTATATGTAAGCTAAAGCTTTGTAGGTAGTAATATTTGATGGGTGAAGCAAGGTAGCTTGCTACATACACATAGTTAAAAACTTGCTTGGAAAAAACAGTAGCTATCTGTTTTAACTGCAAGTTACATTCTGCCTTCAATGTTGTACAGAATAGATTATATATATATATATATATATATATATATATATATATATACATACATACACACATAAGTGATTATTTATAACCATACAAACCATCAGGTGTAATATTCAATGCATTCTCCTTTCTTAAGGCTAATTAGCACAAAAAAACAGTAGCAGCTGTTGCCATGACATTTTTAATTTCAGTTTCTTTTCTGCATGAATCAGTAAATTTGATGATTATTAACTGTCAAAAGATTTCAACTTAAATTAATTTTTTCAAATCAAAAGTGAAAAAAGGCTGTAAATTAAAAACCACAGCTGGAAAAACGTAACAAATTGAAATCAAAAGGTAAAAATTCTGGACTGACGGTGGCGCCAGAGGAGAAAAAAAGTAAGATCTTCAAAGTCAGTGGGATTTATCCTTAAAGCAGCAAGAATATTTCAATGAGATCAAAGTGTGCATTAACCAACAGATTCCCTGGAGCCGACAAGTAAGTGAGGGGTCAAATAAAAGGATAAAAAAGGCAACATGAACCTGAAACAACCTCTGAAGGCTTAAAACTCCAGCCAAAGCTCTGAAGATCCACTGCTGTGGGATTCTTATGACCAACGCAAAACCTCTGAGGCTCCATGACAAGCCAAAAAAAAAAAAGAAGAAAAAAAACTTTGAGTGATACCAACTTATTGAAGTGGCATCATAAGATGCTCTGTTTCAGAAAAGTCTTTCACAAGTTTTTCCTTTTCAAAGTAAAGAGGATTGAGTAAAGAAACATGATGCATGATTTAACAGAAGAACAGTGTTTTCCAGGTGGGATACTCTCACGTACAAATACTTCCAAAGTGCACACGGAGGAACATTTAGCAACATTACTCATCCTTTTCCAAAGAATGTACATGAGTGCCAGAACTTTTACTAATATAAAATCTAATTAAAATTTAATAGAAATGTGATTATTTAAGAATTTGATAATAATCAATAGAATTCTCCTGCTGTTTGATTACTGCCTTCAAGATTTACTTTACTTAAAGAGGCAAAACATGTGATTCTTTATCCATCTGCGATTGTTGGCAGGATAAAGTCACCATATATATCAAAGTAAAGTTAAAGACAGGAAATCTCTGTTCCCACAATACTTCTAGGTTGTAACTGTTTAAAAATGTGTTTATTTCTTTTGAATAAAGTAAAATGCATTTGTAGAATGAGCAGCAGAGCTTAATGTGTTTACATTGCACCCATCAACCCACCAAATGCAGGTTAAGATGTAGTTTTACAGATATAAAGTCAGTTTGGTAGGTGATCAATTTTTGGCGTAGCTAAAGCGAGAGAGCCGACCCTGTGTCTCTGCTGCTCTGCTTTAGCTTGATGGACACAACATGCAGCCAATCACATGGGAGCATCATTGAGGCCAGATTCCAAAAAGCCCCATTTCTACCAAGGGACCCAGTTCAGGATGGGATGGTGTGGTAAACCCTCTCTTTGTAGTTCCCATAGCAACTGTACCCTCACCTGGTCAGCAAGGTATAAACCAGATAGAACTAGATGCATTAGCAATGTAATGGTTTGATGTTGTAGTGGTGTGATGACAGAAAAAAAACACATGTTGAACCACATGTACACCACATGTTAACCACATGTGAATAAAAGCTAATGGCATGCGGAGGAGATGTGAAAAACATGACTCACATGCTCTTCACATGTGGATCACATGAAAATGTTTTTTTTAAAAATAAATCATGCTTGCACATGTGCATGAACATACAAACATGTGAATCACGTGTGAATTATGTGTGTCTGGTACATATGAATTGCAGATGAACAAAGTGTGATATACATGTCTTTCACATGTGGATTAAATGTAAATGTTCCAAAAACACACTTACATGCGTGAACCACATGTACATGTTAAGATTTGGAAGTTTTTCATGCGGTCAACCCACATCCAAAACTCTGCTGCTCATCCCACATATGCAGCTTCTAAATGACTGTTTTTAACATGCAAATCCAATTTACTAAATTAAAAAGAAGAAATAATCCACCAAACACTCTTTTTACTATGTTTAGCTTAAAGTAGCATTAAATAAAGTTACAAATAGAGACATTTTGTTTTAAATATAATTTATGAAGATACTCTCATGTTTGTTGGGGGTGTTTGGGACAAATGGGATTATTTCGCTGGAATGGTTCACATCAGCCTATGTCTCTCTCCATCCCAGTGAACCTACCAGTCACATTACCAACACAGCTTTCAGGGAAAACTAAATATCACTTTCCAAAAGGCTGATTTCCTCACCATCTCCCTTTCCTGTGGGGATTGGCTTCAGATAAAGCACATTGATGTCCGACGATGATAAATATAAATCAAATAAAAAGCTTGTCTAGACTGGACTAACGCTGGTGGACCGAACGGATCAAACTCTGATTCTAAGTGGGATAAGGTGGGATATGTGATGCTCAGAGAAATGTCTGCACTACTTTTCCAGTGATGGTGTTTGAAGGAAGTGCTTTTTAGGTCATTGAACATCACATGATGAGCGCTGCGTCGGGAAACAGTGTGAAAATCTGAGGTGCTGTCTCGGCTCCCTGCTTCAGGTCAGCCATCTGTGTGATGGATGGAGCAGTTAATCAGTCTGATCCACCACACTAATTACACACAAACAGTCAGGGGGTTACTATGGTGATAGGCAAAGGTTATGTCACTGATCAATATGAATCTATCAGCCTTTATGAGTGATGATAAATGTGTCAAGACAAAGTTATAGCAATGTGTGTTGTTTGGTTTTTACTGTCAGAGGACTTTCTATCATTTAATGCAGGAGAAGGGAACTACACACACTCAAATAGCTCAACGTGATACCGTTTCAGTGCTGTGATCGCACACACAGGTGAACATTTCTATCCCTGTAATGCCACTCTATCCTTTCCACTCTAATAAATTGTGCTCTAACATGACATTGGATGCACTGAGTAAAACCGTTAATGTGCTGCCAAATGCAGCTCACTGTATAAATATGAAGAAGAAGATCCCTGTTTTGTCTTAGATTTAGTTTTCTTTCATAAGAAAAACATTTTCCACCCAAAATAAAAGCAGAGCAAGAAAAAAAAATTCATTGCAAAGAAGAGATTAAAGGTAGAAGATCCTGTTCTTCTTTGCATGATGGAGCGTTAACATGCGTTTGTGGATTTCAGTGTAAAACGTGTTCACAAACAGGGATTTCTGGAATCTTCCGGAGTCCATGCAGCAATTTCCAGTAGAGAATCATGCTCGGCATACAGCCTTGTCCCAAACATGAAGATTCCTCCTCATTCTATGATTATTTTGGGATTATCTACTGTCAAAGGTGGGATCTTTAAAGTCATCTGAGTTTTTCTGAAACTGCTCCACATGTTTTAAAGCCACTTTGTTTCCAGTTGGTTTGTATGTCTTTCTTTCTAAGAGACTCTTTCTCTCTGAAATGCTCCTTTCATACACAGTCATGTTACTAAGCAGTTTCTGATTATCTGAATCAGTTCTTGCATTGGTTTTTTCAACCGGTCCCATAACTTTGCAGCTCTTTTTAGACACGATTCACAATCAGCTCATATTTTCAATGTTCCAACACCTGACAGGTTAATGTTCTACAGGGAATAAATCATGGATTTAAGGAATTTATAGGTTATTATTGTGTTTGATCAAAATGAACACAGTATGCCACTGAGTTCAGGGTTTTAAAAGTGGATATAAGAATTTGGGGATTAGTGGACCTCCTGACACTTCTTGATTTTTTAATTTCTGTACAGGTGTGACGAATGGTATAGTATGGGTGGTTGGATTGCGGTTCTCTTTTGTGATGTGTTTCTATCTCTTTGTTATGTGTTGTTTGTTTTCTCTATCCCTTTCTTCCTTCTTCTTGTTCTTTTTCTGTCCCCTCTGGTCGTGTCCAGCAATACACTGAAATCTCATTGAACTATGATGAAACTGAAGTAAATAAAGAATTCGGATCATATATACATACAGTTCCTCTTGACAAAGCAAATTTGTTCAGCATGTCACAGTAGACAGATCCACATTATCTGCCTGACTTAATGCTAGAAAAGTAAAAAAAAAAAAAATTGGGGATTTTACACAAGACTAGACATTGTTGCCATCTTTTATTATTTCAGTATTTTTATCAAAACATTTTGCTTCATTAGAACACACGTGCTCTATGCGTGTCCCACATGTACATGCACATATGAACGATGTGCAAATGTGTGGCTTTGGAACAATTTTATGTTTAAACTTTGTTTACATGTGCCAAACACATGTCAACCACTTCTGATTCACATGTGATACACATGTGAACAAGAAGTGGCAAATACATGGTATTCACATGAGATCCACATTTATATGTGGATCTCATATAAATTATTCAGACATGAGGAAAACGTGTCATTCACATGTGACTGAAATGTTTACCTGTTATTTGTTGGTGCTTCACATGTTAATCCCCATGTGGATCAAATGAAAACATTCCTAAACCATATATTTGCACATGTGCAAACAGTGTTTTTTTCTGGAAGAGTTGTCACACTACACCTCTGGATGTGAGACTTATCAGGCTCAGAAACATGATTGGACATAAAACTCTTCATGTGTGAGCTTCTAGCTCATTATAATCCAGCCTCGGTGTGTCTGCTCCTCCAGCTGGACTGGTTTTTTAATAAAAATTCAAAAGCTGCCCTCCTCGTATTTCCCCACATTCTCCTTCATCTCGGCGAGCGGCAGCCAGCCGACTGAATATCAGCTCAGAAAGTGGAGCTTTATTGAAATCGCTGCTTCTTTCAGCTGACTGGCAGAGAGCAGCTGAATTGAATATCATCTCCTGAGGATTCCTTACACGCCTGCAGGCATGCTCCCCCAGGTAAGGAGAGGCCCAGTTGCCTCACATTTTTCCAAGCATCAGGCTGAGGAGGAGGAGTAGGGGGTCGGTGTGACGTTTGACTTCAAAGTTTCAACACATCAACAGCGTCTCTCAGGACTGAAAGTGCCGCCTCACTCCAACGGAAAACAGTGGCAGCGGTTGGAGCTGTCACCTCGGAGGAAGATTTCCCGGGTTTAAACCCGACCCGTCTGCCAGTGCGTTGTGTGTCTTTTTTCTGTCCTCCCATGAGCCCCAACCATGCAGGTCAGCCAAAGCAGAAACTTTAAATTGCTTTCAGGTGTGAAAGTGAGTGTGAAACGCTGTCAGTCATCTCTTTTAGCTCGGTGACTGACTGCTGACACGCATCCCCCTCCGACCCAACCCATCCCGGGATTCACTGATGCTCTTTGTGCTCCCGCTGAGAAAATCTGAAGAGCAATTAACCAAGTCTTAATTCTCTTAACTCAAACCACTGCTGCTTTTTCTCTTTTTCTTTTTGTAAAGTTACAAAATACTCATTTTAAACAATGCTCTTTAGCAGGGCGGGCTTAGCATTTGTAAGGTTTTAGCACAACATTAACAGTATTTAGCGTATCTTTCACCATGATGCAGAAGAAATACGTGGAGCAAATAAAGGAAGACTTTGTACACAAAGTATTTGCATAATTTAAACTGTACATAAAAAGCTAGAGTAACACAAAAAAAGTTATGTTAAGTTAAATAACAAAAAAAATGTTATTGAAATAACTTTTCAATATTTTTCTGCATTTATAGATTTTTTAGTTAATTTTTTTGTCTATCGAGTTTTATGACAAAGAAAAATATCTGAATTTGAAGCTAAATTTTCTTGTTTCTTTTGTACATATTCCAAAGATATACAATACTTAAAAATATTCAAATGATGGCAAAGTAGACGAAAAGCCCAACCCTATAATTCAGTTGCTTTGTATTGCATGTGAAATCAATCAAAAAAAGTTTTCTGTGCTTCGCTACAGGGTTTTACAGGTAGGACAACATTCCCCAGGCCAGTATTGATGATCTGGTGAACTCTGAGAAGTAATGCTGCTTTGCCCATGTCGGCTCTGGCCACACCAGATAATGACTGGTTTGGGGTCATGATGCTTTGTGTGTTCTATGTCTTATCTGTGATACCAAAGTCAATATCTATGTCTTTAGGTGTGTATGATTCATCACATATTTAATGGTGAATACACTTTATATTTACATATTTAAAAATTTTAGCCGGAACATTACTAATTCAGTATACCTCATGTTTAGAATTTTGTTGAGTGTGTGCATGTGAGACATATTGTGTGTGTGTATATATATA
>JBAMHX010000026.1:2810058-2822816 GCA_037177515.1 Pseudomugil tenellus | reverse complement strand
ATATGCATACTTCAAAGCAGCAATAAACATGTTTATAGCCTTGTCCGCCTAGCTCTGTTAGCCAATTAGCTCCCGTTAGATCATAGTTAGCTTAGTTAGCTTTCAGCTACAGGCAGCAAGGACTTTAATACGTGTCAATCATCCACCCTCTCAGCTCCACCTCTTTGCCTGTTTTTGTAATATCCTGGAGAAACGGCACACGTGATGCTGCCAAGATGGCGACATTAGGAACGGCCCAACAAGCTTCCATTTATCTCGTCAGAAACCTGCTGGCAGGCTCTCTCCTGACATTTTCGACGGGCTTACCCAGATCAAAAATTACATAACAAATATTATCTGAATACTTTAGGATTTTTATTCAGGCTGCCAAAATAAATAATCTAGAATTAATATGTTAACTTTTTATTGTATTAGTGAAAAATAAAGTTATGATGCAAAAAGAAAATTAGTTATTTTTGGAGTTGGAAACTTAGAGGTATAAAGTAGTTCAACATACTAATGTAATGACATCACTCTGCAGAAACAAAGGACATACACAGCTGGAACATTTCTGCAGCACTTTCAGAGGGTTAATTTCTATATTTATAATAGCACAACTGTGTAACTGAGATTCACTGGTTAATAGAGATTCAATTTTCCTTCCTTCATTAGGTCTATTGGTTTCCAGTTTGCCATTTGAAACCACCGTCAATGAATAAACAAACAAACAATGCAAACATTTGGAGCAGATATTATTCGCCATGTGTTGCAGGAGAGGTCTGACAGCAAATGCTCATAAAAGTCAGCAACAGGAGCAAATTGTCACAGTAAACTGAAGAGATAAAAAAGCAAACCTGGCAGAATTTTCTAAATGAAAAACCCATCAAATACACAAACTTTACCAACGAAGCCAATAAAGCAACTCGTTTCTGTTAATAACCTGCTAAACGCCACTCTCCTGCTTTGAGTTTAATGTAAATAAATATGTTCAGCCACAACAGAAAACATCAAGGATGTTTATTTTTTCATTTACAATATTTCTACTGAGCGGCAGTAACTTTCACTGCAGCTGCAGAGAAACAAACCATCCATCATCTCCAAGCCGACACACTGTCACTTAACTGGCCAAATTACCAAACAATACCTCTTTGCATTTTACATCAAACTTCAACTAATTAATAGATGGCTGTTTTTGTGATAATGCTGAGAGCTCTGTAATAACTCTGCTGCTAACGATGGGATAAATAAAGCTTTTTATGATCCATCACAGGACGCCTGCAGCTTCTTGTTGGAAATTAAACATGAAATTCAGGCAGGACCAGTTCTATCAGAAAGATAGCCACAACCACCTGCAGTTAAAGTGGCTTGCATTTGATGGTGCGGCTCTGTTCTGGGACCTTCCCGCCCTTCCGCTACGCATACACGGAGTGCCTGAGGCGGCGAGAGCAGCAGCACAGACCTCCAGAGTGCAGAACAGAGTGGCATCAATGACAGACATGACAGCGCAGTCAGACAGTTTGAAAAGGAGGAGATGCTGTGGAGAGTGGCTTGTGAAGCAGCCTGCAGAGGAAGCTGTGCAAGCTGAAGAGTTGAAAAACAGTTCTGTGTAACAGCTGATGTACTGAACTCAGACACAGTTAGAAATCAGAGTTTCTCTGATATTTGAGCACATATAAACAGAAAGCAGAGAGGAAGGTGTAGCTGATATTTGTCTTCTGCCCTGTAGTGACATCAGAAAAAGAATATTATGCTAATAAAATATCACGTGGTAATAAATGGTAAATATCTATTCAAACTGTTGTTACTTTTTTCTCTATCAGCTTCTTAAAAGGACAAATATTTTATTGTTGATTGAATTTTTCTTCCCATTTTTGTGCAGGTCTTATTGAGGTGGAACTCTGATTAGGTGAAAGATTAAACAAGTTATGTATTGATGTGATTGTTATATATTTCTATACAACTAGGTTTTTTATTTGTAAATGTAAACTGTGAGAGAACGGAAGTATTTTTGTTATTATGGTTTTCTTGTCACAGTCTGAGCTTCCTGTCATTCATTCTTACACTCACTACCACAGATATCAGGACCTTTCTATCAAGTTGTTTGAAGCTGCTTCGGTGTCTGAGTGTGAATATTTAAAACAGAAGCAAAGTTAGTGTGAACAGATTCTGGGATGAGATAAAGCATAAGAGAGGATTACTCAAAGGATCAGAAAGAAAGTTCTCGGTAATCTCTGAACACCTGTGGGGCTGTTATCCTACAGGTTTTCTGTGTTTCTCCGCCCCAACATACCTGACTTAAAGAAAAGATTGTGAATAAGATGACAGGAAACTCGAGGACCAGAGTTTGACATGTAACTTCAGGAGAAACAAATTTAGGAGCAAAACTTGAAGACGAAGCAAAAACAGCCATGAAACTTAAAACCTTAAAGTTTCCAAAGCAGAAACTAGTATTTTACCAAAGTTTCCCCAAGTTTATATTCAAATGTATATATTCTGAATTAAACTGGTTCCAAACACACTTAACAGGAAGTACTTTGTGTTAATAGATAACTACCTTTGAGAAGAAAAGAATTACATGTGGCGATCCTCAAAAATCCATCTAGGACCGCTTTTGTTGAACACCTACATCTTCCTACTGGAACAGTTCATGAAGAACAAAAAAATTAGCTACCATAGCTACGAAACAACATGCAGATTTATACAATGTCACCAGGAGACAGAGATACTGAACAGGAGCTGGGGAAATGCATTAAAGAGATTAACAAGTGGATGTGTCTAAACTTTAGTCTTTTCAGGGAAAACAGCACTGAGCAGATTGTCTTTGAAGCCAAAGTGACATGATTAAAGGCCAACACATAGCTTTATTCTATGCAATGATAAAATCATTAACAAGGCCAGGGATCCGGGTGTAGTGATGGAATCAGACCTAAAAACTACTAACTTTACCGACTGCAATGCTTTTTTTTATGTAGAGCACTTTCAATTGTCTTGTACATGAAAGGTGCTGTGTAAATAAACTTGCCTTGCAATCCGATCAGAACGCCAAGAGGAGGAACTCTACTAAAACCTTGGACTCCAGCAGGAATGTGAAATAACCCCACTTAACACAATGTAGCATTCTTACAGTCAACATTCAACATCTAATTTGTTGGCAGAAAGAGCTGTGAATACACTACTTTGCACTTTATATCTAGATTATTTCTCTCCTAAAAGCAGCTGTCAGGCAACCAGAGGAGATGGTGTTTCCAGCCAAGAACCTGTCTGACTTACAAACCACACCAACGATGTAAATGAGATGTCCTGATTAGCAAACTGCAAAGCGGCTGATGATGGATGCTGCTGACAGAGCTAAGCTAACCGTGTGCTGTGTACCTTTGACCCGTTTCTTTTCTTCATTATAATGCATTTTCTTCTATGAAATGTAAATCAGAAAGCTTTGGGAGAATAAGATCATATGAAACTACTTTTGGCTTTTACGTCTTAAATAAAAGTTTCTGCAGCTCCAACATGAGATTTGACAGGAATTCATAATCCTCAGTTAATAATTTATTGCACCAGCGTGGCAGAGGAAGAACCGATTCAGTTTGCAGATGGGTTCAGATCCAACTTCAGATTGATTTTAAAAAGCTTGGACGAGCCTGAAACATCATTCAATTTCAACCAGGAAGGCAGGAAATTAGCCAGTCAGTCAAACAGTCAATCTGCTTTGAAAAGACGGAGTAAAATCCACCCTGATGGGTTTTTTTCCCCACTCAAAGCTCAACTTTACCCAAACTTTATGTAATCAGGCAACAAAATTAGATGCAGCACCTTTTTTTGAATGCCATCCCCTATTTCTTCCCCCGCTTCTTTTTTTTCCTTTCCCCTTGTTATCTCTCCACTCGTCCGTGACTAGCTGCATTCTGACGCTTCGTCTGTTGCCCTTGGATGATGGATGGGGTGATGGACGCTCGGTTGCCACGGTAATTTGATGGATGGTTTAACAACTCATACATGCACTGAGAGAGCACAACAACACACACACACACACAACACACTCTCCTCTCTGCAAAATGCGGGTCCTTGACTTTGAGATCAACAGGCCTCGGAAAGTGTCTTTACTCCATCTACAGCAACGGACCCATGACTGCTAAGACATGCTCATGCCCAACCATATCATCATTTTTGCTGATGACACCCCTCCGATGAGGTGAGACAACCAGCAAACCAGGGCAAGGATAACAGTCTCTCTGTCAATGTCAACAAGGCAAAAAAGATGGTTGTTGACTCCAGAGGGGACAGAAAGCAGCTTCTGTATTACTGCAAAATGACAAACTGCTGACCTGCTTCCAGATGTGTGAGGGGAAATGACACATCAGTACTGAAAGCTATCAGAGTCTGTGTAGCTCGTATAAGGAGGAAAATATTAATTACACTCGGTAGATCAGAAAAAGCAGCACCAGCAGCTTGTAGAGGCTTCTTCCTCCCCATTAACTTAAAGTAATGGTTTTCTGTTTGATGTCATCAGTTTCTCACATGATTGTTGAAGCTATTCATATACATTTAGTTCATAGAAACCTTTGGTGTAAGCAGTTTGCAGTAATCTTTCTGCACGACTCTCTGAACCTCCCATCAGGTTGAGGTCTGGACTTTGACTGGATTGTGTCAGAACACTAATTCTTTTCCATTTTAATGATTCTGCTGGAGATCTGCAGCTGTTTCTGGTCTTGGTTCTGTTGCTTGAGAAAACTTGATGGACTCATTCGAGGATACTTTGGCATCTAGGGGAGTACATGGTCCACTCAGTCTCCAGACATAGCTACAGAACAAGCCCGGATCATAATCTTTCTACCACCGTTCTAACAGTTGATATGAGGCCTTTATGTCGATAAGGTTTTTGATAAGGACCCGTTTGGTCTGGTCTATCTAAAGGACATTTTTTCCGATGTACCTTTGCCAACCTGAACCATGCTGCCGTGTTGTTTTCAACTGCTATCTTTCCAAACAAACTACATGTTAAGTCCTTTTTCCAAACGATGACTCATAAAAGTCACCATTTAACAGGCTAACCGAGGCCTGGAGATCCTGACAGGTGGATCTCACAGTTTTTCTGACTGTTGAACAGGTTGAACTGGCTGAGACGTCTACGCCTGTGAATAATCGGTTGCTTTACTTTTGTCCGATAAAAGGTGTACAGTTGAATATATCACATGCTCTTTCCATGAGGCTGTATTCACTCTGTCTGACGCTCTATCAATATTCCCTGCTCTGATGGATTTAAAGTTTGGTGCTTGGATGTGAATCCTTGGATGTGGAACCGACTGGTCTTTGATGTTTACACAAGTATGAGGTGAAAAGCATACATGTTTGTACTCGGGATACATATGTTTACTACATTCCTTCTTTCTCCTGGTTATTCGTCTTCCAGTGAACTGGTTTGTCTTTGACTCTTTCACATTTCAGAGTCTCGGTAGGCTCCTCGCCAAGTCGCAGTCGACAATGAGCCTCATTTGATTTCAAGGTAAAAAAGACCTCATTCATCACACTGTGTGCAGGAAAACATCCTACATCTGCTCAGGTCAAACACTAAACCTCAAGCGTTCATCTGAGCCTTCACAACTTCCCGCTGGCAGTTTGGTTCTCCCGTCCATGATAGGTAGCAGTTTTCCAACATTTATCATGTCGGTGGAAACATGCCAACAAAATAAAACTTAAACTGTTTGTGTGCATGTTACTAGTGTTAGGGATATTTTCTGTTGATCAAATGGTTGTTTTGTTTACTTCATTAACACGATAGCTTATGCTGAATGGGAAATTAATTGCAGACTCAGTTCAGTTCAGTTAGAAAAAAATTAAAAATATTTGTTTTCTGTCATGAATCAAAAGATTTTGGATTTTTAGAGAAAATTTTTTTAAAACATTTTCTGAAATAAAAATCACAATGACCACCATTAATATTATTTTGATCAGTTAAGATTAAGTAACCTCTTATCCTATGAAGTTGTTGGTTTAGCAGCATTATTAACTTGCTTTTAAAAGGACACAAGAAAAATTAAAACTGCATTTAAAACCTGTAAGATTTTTTTTAGCATCTATAAGAAACAAAAGTTTGGTTTAAAATGTTTATACAAGATAGCTGATGTTTCCATGCACTGTAAAACACACAGGTGTGTTTAATTCCTTTAACATTCACATTTTTAGAATCTGAGTTGAAAAATAGGAAGATTACACTTCACAAAAATTTTCATCGAAAACCAAGCAAAAAAAAATAAATTATTTGTGTAAACACAATTTGTCTTTTTGCTGTTCTACCAGTTTGTCACTGGGGGAACAATCACTGAGACTGAAGCTTTAGTGGCATCAGACAACAGAACAAAACCTGTGGAGTTCAGCAAGGTTCAGTCTTAGGGCTCCTGTTGTTCAACACTCATATGCTCACACTTAAAATGTCCTTCCATCCATTATCTTAACCATTTAGTCTAATAAAAGGTTCCAGGTAGCTGGAATGTATCCAGACCTCAGGCAATGACCAGACACACATGGATTAATCAGTTCATCCAGTAATGAAAGACAGGAAACAAAGGGGTTGTTCTAAGTTCAGGAAGTAATGGAGCAGTGCATAAAGCCAATTCAGACCTAAATCCAGGATCACTCCCAACATCACATTAAAACAGTTGTGAAGCTGCCTTATCATATAAACAACAAAACAACAAGGATTAAAAGACTGATGACTCAGCAGAATTTCTGCACTTATCTTTATAATCCACAAAAGTGGATAATAAGAGTCAGTCATCATATCTTTCTTATTTTTGAGGCATTTATTAAAACTTTATCTGCTAATATTCATCTGAACCTAATTCCTCACGCTGCACCTTTATATTTTACATTTTATCTTATCTTTTTAATCTTAATCTGTCTCAATTTATTTCTTTTTAAAGTTTAATGTACTTTTAATGCTTCCTGCACGCCGATGTAATGCTTTCAATGTTTTTTGTAAAGCACTTTGAATTGTCCTGTAAATCTAATGCACTATACAAATAAACTTGCTTTTAGATTTTTTTACTCTCATTTAAGTCTCTAACTGTGGTTCTGACTTCAAGGTTGAAGCTTGAGGTAACTGAACCAGATACAGGAAAAAGAAAGTTTTAAGCTGCTTTTTGTCATGCTAATGTTTCAGTTTACTTATGGGCACTTTTGCCAAAGCAGATTTGTCTGTCGCAAACAGATGCTCAAATTAAAACAGGACAGTTTGAAACCTTCATCATTTGTCCCAGAATGCTATCGTCCTTACAGGCTGACACACTTCTGATAGATACTCTTACCAAAAAAATAAGTGTCCCAAGAGAGAAAATCAATCAAATCAAATGTACATGCACATCTGCAGGTACTTAGAGTGAAAGTAATAAAACACGCACACGCACACACACACACACACACACACACACACACACACACACACACACATTACAGTAAAAGGAGGCCAAACTGAGAAGTGCATACATTCGAGGTGCTTTAAATAAATTATATATCTTACTGAACACTATATTGTAGGATGACTTTGTCACTGTAGTTTTTCTACTTTGATCAAACTCTATAAAAGCCACAAAACATCAATTACTAGATGTCCTTAAAAAGTAAAATATGTAAAATGCTTTATGAAATGTTAATGTAGTTATTTAGTTTGTATATATTTTAGAGTAATATTTAAGTAAAAACACAAAATTTAAAATATTTTCCTATTTGATAAAAAATATTAACTTTTAATTTAACAGCAGCAACATGTTAGCAAATTAGAGTCTCAGAAATAAAAATGGTTTGGTGATCTAAAAATATGCCGAAGCTTTAATGAAATAGCAAATCTTATTTGTTATTATTTTATTAATTTATCAAAACCTTTTAAGAATCTGGAGAAATTTCTGTGTGCATGAAGCATGATTGAGGAAGCAGCACTGCATGCCGGTGATCTGCACGCTCTCACATATGCTGCATTAAACGCAGACATGATGATCAATATGACTTCCAGAAGTCATGTAAGCGAATACATGCATGTTGGTCAAACTGCAAACAGCTGATCATCTGTGTTCCAACAAGGACATTGTGCAAACATAAAGAAAGAAAAGCCCACGATGCAGATGATAAGAAGGAAAAATCTTCTGTATGAACAAACAAGTCGGCTATGACAGAGAGTAATGTATAATAAACTGGATGAAGAGGAGAGAAAAATGGTAGATAATTGGTTTAAACTTTGGTTAAAGTATTGTCAAAGCGCTCTTTCATCATTTTTAACGTATTGATCTGACCTACAGTTTATCATCACTTTAGGGCATTAAATGCCCTTTATCATAATCATCAAATGTTAATGTGGCATTTCAGGTCATTATGGAAGTTTATGATGTGCAGAAAAAAGCCACAGAATATACCAGACCACTTCATCTGGAAGGAGAAACTTCTCACAGAATGGATTAAAACTTTGTACAAATTCGGTAAATTGTAAAAGAAAAAAGGTGTTTATGCAGGATGAAGTGAAACAGGAACAAGTTAGGGAGCATGCTCATTTAATGGGAATATTGGTTTGTGGTCATGTTGCTCAGCTCAAGCTAATTAATGAACTTAATTTAAGTTCTACTAACAGAAAACATTCCAGGTTATAGTGCTTAATACATTTTGCTAAGTTAAATTTAATTAACGTGTAACTAGCCCCCCTGAAAGATGCTAACCCTGCCCTCAGACTAGTTTGAAAAACAGAAATGGACGGGGCCGACAGGCACAGAGGGGAATGGCCATGTGTGGGGAAATGACAGCCGGCAATCTCTGGCTGCCGTACCATCCTGACACACAAAACACAAGTCTAAACACACAAAAAAGTCTAAAACACAAGTGATACTTCTAATGATATGCTAACATAAAATGGTAACCTGAATAAACTCTTTTTTATAATGCTCGCAATGCTCAAAATTCCAACTCCTGACTCGTCACAAGAGACATGTCTCTGCAAGATGCTTCTATACCCAGAGCTGCAGCCTGTGATGTAGAGTTGTACCAAATTGTATCGCATTGGCCAATAGGAAAATTCAACTGCAGTAGCCACTGTTCAACCCTAAGAGGGCAGCACTAAAATGGTTTTAGACCAAAATTTGCCAAATTAAACAACAAATTTCCAAAAAATGCACTGAAACTCTTAGAACCCAATTTAGACAATTTATCAGGAAAAAAATGGTAGTTTGGGGTTTAGTTATACAGTTTAAAGTTTTTTTTTTCAGTAAAGCTAACCTGTTACACTTTACAGTGTATATCTGCATCACGTGGGGATGTTTAAAGGGACTCATTTCTACTGTCTGCAGGTCCTCCAGTCAGACTCTACATCCTCTGGAAAAAAAATCACCTACAGCATAAGCAAAATGTAGGTAGGAGTACACTGTGGACTATTTCCTGTGGTGTATTAATCAGTATTTTCTGCTCCGGTGTGTACTTGGTACAGCCAAAACAAACCATAGTGATAAAACAACACCACTGATGTGATTTTAATTGTTTTTTGTGACAATTGAAGTTTATGGCTCAGATGAAATGAGAAATGACAGACTTGGATTCGTTTCTTGATACTTTACAACGCAAATGTTTTAATGGCCTTTAACACAAATACAGTAAACAGATTTATGGAAACGGAGCCGCTCTGGGTCTTGGTTGAGCTCCAATTCAATTATGTTTTGTTTGTAGATGTGTAAACCCGAGGTTTTATCAGTGGGGTGATCACCTGTTTCCATGGTGATGTGCACTATTTCATACTAACAACAGGCAGAGAGAATTTTCTGTTGATTTGGGATATTACATTATGTTAATAAAACCTTCATTGTCACTGTGATGATTATGTTAGTGGAAAGCTTTGATATAATAAAAATAAATAAACAAAATGCCTGTGGAAACAGAATTGTTGGATTTTTATGACCTTTTGTGGAGATTATCCTCTTACAGACCTCGCAGGGTGGCCAATTATCTTGTGTCTTGTTAAAGGCAGATTTGCTGCCAGAAGAAACCTGGTCACATTCCGACTCCAGGCGTGATTCATCGACAGATAAACACCAACAATCTTCGCTTTATGGCGCCGTTGGCCGGTGAAATTACAGAAAATGGAAGTCTAACAAGCTAAGTGGTTGAAATGTGGCGCTTCTTTTGGAGCTGGACCAGCTCAGTGGGTCATCCCACACTATTTGTTTGGATTTTGTGGTTCTTAAATCCTCCCTCAAGGATAAAAGTCTCATTACAGAGACTGGGATTCTTGCGGAGCTGCATTATGCTGACAATACAACAGAAAGACAAATGTTTGTTTATGAGGAAGAAGAGAAAAGAAGAATTCTGCTGGTCTACAATGAAACCTGGAAGAGTCCCAGACTCACTGCTGTTTGTGCAGATCAGATCGTCTAGTAGATGGAAATGATTCATTTATTGTGGGACTTCACCTCACTTTTACAACAAGCAATTTCCTCAATGATTTTTATTATAACAGTAAAAGCTGATAATGCCTTCCTAAATATGCTCATAAGTAGATACTCAGCATGTTTTCAGCCTCATTGCTTGCTTCCAAGAATAGCTGTTTACTGCTGTTTCTGAGCTCTACGCAGTCTTGTTTTGAACATACTAACCTCATTTTTAGTGTCAGAGGAGTATATATCTTGCTGACGCACTGTAGGGATTATGTGAGCAAACCTGTGGGAACACAGCTTCTTGGGGTCGTCATATGTGTAACCCAGAAGCTGTAATCACAACAGTGCTTACTGAAGTATTACACAAGGTTCTAGAGAAGCTTTTTATAGTGAAACACTTTGCAGGTCACTCGCGCATGTGCATAACTACCGAAGGCAGCCAGAAGAGTTTATTTGCATTGTCTTGTCCTATTGAGCGGAGTTGAACAAGGAAAAGAAAGTGAAAAATATTTGTCATTGTTACGTGTTCTGCTACAGAAGCATCTAAAACAGGTTTAATCGCTGAAGACGTAGGTCTGTGATGTTTTAAAATGTACTAAACATGGTAGGTGCTCGTGTTCACGTTGAAAATAGACTCGCTGCAACCTCGGTCCGCTGTCTCATACTTGTCCCCTCATGTCCACAGTCGGACAATAGCAGATGTCTTTGGGATCATCAGGCATCCGAACATAGAGATGCATTACTGTTGACAGGACACAGACTTCCAGTTTGCGCAGCCAACTGTACCAGTTCAAGCTGCTTGCTGGTGTTTCTTCAATGGAAAATCAATGGAAACTTCTTCTCGTCCACGTCTTCTCATCGTAAACTGGAACCTTCAAACATCAATAACTGTAATTTCCTGTTAAAGACAACTTTCTTTGGCAATTTCAATTAACATTCAAGTTTTCCGAGCTTGTCAGATAGTTCCCAGTAAGTGAGGGTGACGCATGCATTAAAGGTTCCACATTTTGCTATATTTGCGGTTTCACAGTCTATCCTATGCACATCTATGATAGTTTTATGCATTTTACAACATGCACCATTTTGCAATAACACTTATTTCTTGCTGCGAGGTCTCTACCCGAACTGTGAAAGCCTTGCTCTGCAGTTCTACTACTTGCTCTCTGCTCCTCTGGCTCATCTGGCCCGCCCAGGGAGGTGTGTCTGTTGACAACAGTGGAGCAGCAGCCACATGCACACTTCCTAGGGGAGATGGTGGGCCAAAGTTTTCAGAAAGAGGTGGGGGGAATCTCCACTTTGCTGCAGTGGATGCAAGCTTTTGTTCTGCCCAAGTGGCGTCCTTCTTTTTAAAATGATAAAGCTACAAACTGCATGGATGAAAAATAAAACTACTTCCATGAATGTTTTAAGGTACAATAACACTAATAGAAGGTTAAAAGCTCATAAAAGTCCAGTTTGCATAATATGTGCCCTTTAATGATAAAAATGGTCTCTACGGTAATTCCATCAGGGTTGTATTTATCAACCACTCATAAAAATGTGAGTTCTCATATCTCATGAACTGTTTCATCAAAATTTTTGTGTGTTGAGCTGCAACATATTTCAACTTCTGTAGTTATGAGTTGTTTCCTGAAGCTGGGGTTAACTATGTGGATGTGTGATGATGGAAGGAAGAGAAAGATTGACATATGGACGAGTGCACATCCGGTTGCTCAAACTCTGTTAAAGAGACAGTTGAAGGCTGAAAGGTGAAGCGGTTCATTCATGAGTAAATCTATATTCCTACCCTCTGCTTTCTAAGCAGTGATGGAAACCTTATGAACCTTTAAGAATTCATGAGGACACGTCTGGTTTGACGCTCTAAGAGACTGACATCTTACTCAGATTTCATACAACTTCCTGCACTCCTTCCGTTAATTTACTATGTTTTAATCACAGCAGTTGAATTTTCTTCTTCACTTGTCACTTAGTATAAAAGCATCTGCTAAATGTTGAGCACATCATCTACATTACAAGAAGCTTAGTGGAATTTGGCCATCTGGCTGCAAAGCCTCAAAGTTGTTTTGGACACTAACGATTTCAGACATTTCCGGAGGTAAAACCATCTACATCTACATGAAGGTTGGTAAACAATGGCCCAAAACCCAAACAGAGGGCTATTATCTAATCTGGCTCCCTCTACGGCCTTGAAAATTCCCTGATGGAAGGATTGTTCACAGACGCTGCTTCAGGATGGCTGTACGTCATGTATATATCTGTGTGTTTGGTTTTGGCTGTACTGGAAACTGGAATTGCTCTCCAGGGCTGCTATTATTATTATTATTATTATTATTATTATTATTATTATTATTATTATTATTATTATTATTATTATTATTATTA